>MDKH01138726.1:0-13082 GCA_005239495.1 Nicotiana undulata | reverse complement strand
TTGTTTTGAACTTTGAGAATTTCAAAAGTAAGAAGAAAATATTTTTGTTGAATTTCATCTTTTATCATTATTTTTTCCTTTTTTTAAGAATAAAGAAAATATTTTTGGATTTCGAATGTTGCCTCTACATCTTCAAAAGAGGGATTTTTAAAGAAAGACAAAGATTTTTTTCTTCTAAATTTTTTGTTTCTTTTGGAAAAATATTTCTGAAGGAGGGAAAAACATTTTTTTTGGATTTTGATTGATTATTTTTTCTATTATTTTTTGAATAAAAGCTTTCAAAACGGAAGGAAAATATTTTTGGATTTTTTTCTTCTTAAAATCTCTTCTTTTCTTTTCAGGAGGGAATTAAAGGAAAATATTTTTGGAATTTTAAAAATTAGGGTCTCAAAGAAAGACTTTTCATAAAAGGAAAGAAAATATATTATATTTTTTTGGACTTTTTTTTTAAATTGTGAAAAATAAAAAGGTAGAAAATATTTTTTTGGGATTTTAATTTGATTTGTCTTCTTTTTTTTTCAAATGAAAGACTTCTAAAATCCAAGAAATGCAAGTTTGGAGCTCAGCAAAAACGCGAAGAAGCAGTAGCGAAATCAGCAAAAGCGCAGCTTGTACACATGTCAGCTGCTCCTTCACTTGTTAACGACGCATATGCGCATGGATTCAAGCCGACGTTGGCGTTTCTCCTTATCGTAAGGGGTCTCAGTGGTGCAATTTAGAAGATCGAGTGTTTCTTATGCGCATATGGGCTGAGGATTTTGGGCGGCGTCCATGTCACATATGAGGATTTTGTGAATTAGAGTTTAATGTATGTGTGAGAGGTGAAGGGAAGTGTGAATTTAGTAGAAATTGCGGAATCTCTGTCCACTGTTTTCTTTCTTTACACAAACAATGGGTATTCACAGAAATTTTCTTTTTCTTGTTCTTGTTGGAGAAGAGTGCTAGGTCTCCTAAAAAATGGGGGAGGGCATCTCACTTTTGTGTCTGATTTTTTATCTATTCTTGGGGTCGGTCATGGAGGTGAAAAGAAGGAGAAAAAAGGGGCTTGGAGGGGCTGGAACGGCGCTGGGGTTAGGGGTCTGATCTTTTTAGTCTAGGTCTTGGGGGTATTTAATGAGGTTAGGGGTTGTTTGGTAGGGAATGGGTATTTGGGTAGTGGGCTAGGATGGTATGGGCTTGGGTAATTTGGGCCCTGAAATTGGGCAAATTCGATATGAGAGGCAAACTTTATCTTTCAAAAATAGCCACTTTACTACTAATTAAATTTGTTTTTTTACCAAATGACCTAAATAACATTTTAACTAATTAAGTAAACTAATTGATTAAAGCTAATGTATATTTTTGTGATTTTCATGTATTAATCTAACAACTAAAGAGTAATTAATTCCTAAAAATACAAGTTAAACCTAAGATGGCATGAAATGAAAATGTGATAAATTCTTATGATTTTTCTGTAATTTTGAAGTATTAAACATGCATGACATGCAACTAAATAAAGAAAAGTTCCTAAAATTCATTAAAAGTTATTTTTTGATTATTATTAGAAGTAATTTCCGTGCGGGGCAAAAATTGGGTATTCACACTTGCCAGAAGTCATTTGAGAAATATCTTCCCACATCCTTCAATTTTAGCCGTTGCAGCATTTCCCATAGAAAGCGTCTCTTCGGGTCCAACAGGAGCATATGTAGCAAACGCTTTCCTAACAACACAAACATGGCGAGTGGCTCCTGTCGCGTCTCCTTTTTTTCCCGATAGGGTGGGATAAGATAGTTTTTCAAATTAAAGTGACAATAATCGAAATGGGATTAATTACTTATTCAGAGTCACCACCTGGGATAATTTATGGTGTCTCAAGTCACCGGTTTGTTTTAAATCCCAAATCGAGGAAGTTTTGACTATGTGTTAAAGTCTGCAATACCAGAAGACTGGGTAGGGAATTCTGTTAACCCGGGAGAAGGTGTTAGGCACTCCCGAGTTCTGTGGTTCTAGCACGGTCGCTTTTAATCATACCTGGATTAAATTGTTTAATCGCTCATTATTAGGACCTATGTATATTTTTCCATTTACCGCTTTTAAGAATGTATCCTGAGACGAGTCACGCGCACATGTACTCATCTTATTTAATGCGGTAAAAATCATGTCACGCGTACGTGTACACAATTAATAGCCCTTAATATTAAAATTATTTTGCCAAAGTCATGCGAACGTGTACCTTGGTTTTATTTTGAAAAGCGGCGTTTAAACCATGTCACTCGTACGTGTACACAATTTGTCGCGCGTAATTATTAAGAAAAAAACTTGGTCAAAGTCGCGCGAACGTGTACCTTGGTTTTATTTTGAAAAGCGGCGTTTAAACCATGTCACTCGTACGTGTACACAATTTGTCGCGCGTAATTATTAAGAAAAAAACTTGGTCAAAGTCGCGCGAACGTGTACCTTGGTTTATTTTGAAAATCTGTGCTTAAATCATGTCACGCGTACATGTACACAGTTTGTCACGCTTCGTTAATATTAAAAATGTTTGTCCGAACGCATACCTCAATTTTTAAAAAAAAATTCATAATTATGTCCGCGAACGTGTACACAATCACGATTATAAATTAAAAGCGTGCCCGAGCATTCAAACAATGTTCGTTATTCTTCTAAAAAAAACTTCAACAAAACCCATTATCATATTGTCCAATTAAACTGCAATTCCAAACTCCTAGTCCAAACAAAATACTACTCATCAATTAATTTTGACCCATATGTTAGAGGCTTGAAAACTAAAAATAATATTCACTACAAGACTGATTACAATAATTAATCATATCTACAATATACATTTAAACGGTATGATCTAAATGGGCAGCAAAAAACAAATGACAAATACAGTAAAGAAACCAAGGTTTGAATTAGAACAAAATGATGGACCTTTTATATACACGAAGAAGAATACAACGATATAATCGAGAGAACTCGAACGAATCGGACCAAACACGGAGAATTTCGCCGGCGACTCCAACTGGAACCAGCGATTGGAGCTTTCGAACGGTGACTCCAGGCGAGGTAGTCGGACTGTTTCACAGAGGTTTCAGGCAGATTTCATGGTTTTTGAAGGGCAGTAGGGTGAGGAGATGAAGGTTCAGGGGTTAAAAACGGTCGTCGGTTTTCAGAAATGGAGAAGTCGTGGTTGTTCTCTGATCTTGGAGATTAAACATGTCCTCTTTTTTGTCCGTATCTATGTATGTCTATTTCTCTATCGTATGTGTCTGTTTGTGTTTTGTTTGTGTGGTCGAGACAGATTTATGAGAAGGGTGGTCGACGGCGGAGAGAGATTGGTGGCGTGAAGAAGAAGGTGAAGCTATGGTGGGAGGCGGCGGCAACGGTGGAAGAAGAGGTTGAGTTCGGGTTCTTTTGTAAGGTTGTAAGGGTTTTTTTTGTTGATGGGGAAACGATTGTCCCTGTTAGGTTAGAGAAGATAGGGTTTTATTTAAAAAAACTAATGGATCTAAGGGTATTAGGCTTTGATTTAAGAAATTGGGTTGGGTCCATGTCTTGTTGGGTTTTAAATTTTGGCTAAAAAGACTATAATGATATAATGTATTTATAAAAATATAAAAATTACTCTTAATTAATTAAAATAAACTACTAAAATTACTTAATATTTAAACACTAAAAATAGATTTAAAAATATGACGGGTCAAAAATTACGTGCTAACAGTTGCCCCTCTTTGCTTGGAAACACGAAGTGTTTTTGAGCAAAGAACAAGTAAGTGACATAATTGATTTCTGACCCGACACTTTTCAAAAGAAAGGAAATGTGGGTAAAAGATTGTGACCGAGCCCTGGTATCTGAGCTGCCTACATATCCTTGACTATAAAGGAATCAGGCCACGTGTAGTTCAGAAGTGAGAAGAGCGATTGAGTATACCGAGGTGGAAAGCCGATTGAGGTGCCGTTCCGTCCAGGTTTCGGTCCGCAGTCCTGTTATTACATCAGAATCAATAAATGAAAAATACTAATTAAGCATGTCAGCTATGAGTTACAATAATCGTATCTATGAGTCTTCTGAAGCTTGATCTTGAGTCTTGAATGGTCTTCATGCAGACTTTAGATTTGAACCTTGACGCTTGCTAGCTGCAGGGCTAGTTCATTCTTCTTTAGCTCTTCGGATCATGACGGGACATACAAAGCTCGTGACTCAGTCATGTCTTGAGAAATCCATATCTTCTCTCCGCTTCTGCATTTTGGATGCTTTTTTTTTTCCTGAATTAAGACTACTTCTGTTGGTTATCTATTGTCGACTCGCATTCTTGCCGCGAGCTTCTGCTACTTCTAACCTGAACTGAATTCTGAAATGACTTCCCTCGTTTTCCAGGTGGGCGCCTGCAACTGACTTGAACTTTGAAATAACTCTAAAATGAATTCCCTCATTCTTCAAGTGGGTGCCTGCAATCAAAACAACAAAATAAACAAAATTTTCTACCCCAGTTTGCACTAGGAAGATTTGCGAGTTGTTAGCAAAACTGTAAACCACCTATGTTATTGATGCAATGATGAGAATAAACTAAAGGCTCGACTGGGATGTGCGTCTCCAGACTTCCTTTTCTTTTTTCTTTTTTATTATCCTAGGAGAGAATTCATCAGACTAGATTTTCTTATCTCTGGAGAAAAGTTCATCAGACTAAGACATATATCGTAGGAGAAAGTTCATCAGACTAGAATTTTTCTTTTCTTCTTATTTTTGGTATCTTAGGAGAAAAATTCATCAGACTAAGATTTTGATCCTAGGAGAAAATTCATCAGACTAGGTCTTCTATCTTAGGAGAAAGATTCATCAGACTAAGATTTTGATCCTAGGAGAAAATTCATCAGACTAGGTCTTCTATCTTAGGAGAAAGATTTATCAGAATAAGACTTCGATCCTAGGAGAAAGTTTATCAGACTAGGTCTTCTATCTTAGGAGAAAGATTCATCAGACTAATATTTCGATCCTAGGAGAAAATTCATCAGACTAGGTATTTTTTGTCATCTTAGGAGAAAGTTCATCAGACTAGGACTTCTATCTCAGAAGAAAGATTCATCAGACTAAGATATCGATCCTAGGAGAAAATTCATCAGACTAGGTCTTTTTGTTATCTTAGGAGAAAGATTCATCAAACTAAGATTTTGATTCTAGGAGAAAGTTCATCAGACTAGGTCTTTTTTTGTTTGTTATATTAGGAGAAAGATTCATCTGACTAAGATTTTGATCCTAGGAGAAAGTTCATCAGACTAGGTCTTCTATCTTAGGAGAAAGATTCATCAGACTAAGATTCGATCCTAGGAGAGAATTCATCAGACTAGGTCTTTTTGTTTGTTATCTTAGGAGAAAGATTGATCAGACTAAGATTTTGATCCTAGGAGAAAGTTCATCAGACTAGGTCTTCTATCTTAGGAGAAAGATTCATCAGACTAAGATTCGATCCTAGGAGAGAATTCATCAGACTAGGTCTTTTTGTTTGTTATCTTAGGAGAAAGATTGATCAGACTAAGATTTTGATCCTAGGAGAAAGTTCATCAGACTAGGTCTTCTGTCTTAGGAGAAAGATTCATCAGACTAAGATTTCTATCCTAGGAGAAAATTCATCAGACTAGGTTTTCTTATTTGTTATCTTAGGAGAAAGATTCATCAGACTAAGATTTTTATCCTAGGAGAAAATTCATCAGACTAGGTTTTCTTATTTGTTATCTTAGGAGAAAGATTCATCAGACTAATATTTTTATCCTAGGAGAAAGTTCATCAGACTAGGTCTTCTATCTTAGGAGAAAGATTCATCAGACTAAGATTTTGATCCTAGGAGAAAGTTCATCAGACTAGGTCTTCTATCTTAGGAGAAAGGTTCATCAGACTAAGATTTCGATCCTAGGAGAAAATTTATCAGACTAGATCTTTTACTTTTCTTCTTCTTTTTTGTTTTTGAACCAACTTGGTTGCACTGCTTTGTCCCTGTTTCAAACAAAGAAAACTTGTGAGTTTAAAATGTGGTGGGTGGTTATTTTGTGGCCTTGGGTCTTGAGCAGCTTGGCTTTTGCTCAATCAACTTGAGTCAGTTTCAAGAGACCTTTTGCTCTGCATCAACCCTGATTGTTTCACACCCAGTGTCATTTGTATTTGTGTCTTAGTCAGCCTTATCCCAATAGGAGATCGACCTTTTCTGATATCTTGAATGACTTCTTGCCTTTTGGAGCAATTTTTTTGTCAGAGAGAATCATCAGCTATCTTTGCTTGCGCCGAGTAGGCTGACAAGGGTCTTTTGGGAGGGAAGCCTCTACATGAATTCTCAATGCATGTTGACTGTAACAACTGAATGTGCTGGCCAAATTCACTTTGTGCAACTGAAAAGCTAGTAGCAGATTTTGAAATCTTTTCTTTCTTATTTTGACAAGGACTGACTCAGAGTGAAGGACACAATGAAGCAAAGAAACAAGTATTAACAAGAAATGCTCCTGTTGGAAGGACAGAAGGAAGAGTTTTTTTGTGTGGGTAACTTGCCTTAATGATCATGACATGCATTATGGACTTAGAGGACGATCTACCAAACTGATCAAATCTTCCCTTTTACCATGCTTATGACCTTTGAAGTCAGGCTTGTTTATGCCAATTCTTTGCATCAGCTTCACGACTCACTTTCGACTAGTGGTGCCACGAGGGGTTTTCACCAACAAGTCTCTCTCATTTATTCATCTCTGCTTACCGTCGCCTTACAGTGCCCGTGAGGGTTTTCACTAGTAAGACTCTTTTTTTTCTGTTTCTTTTTCTTTTGTGAGAAACTTGATAGTGTTCTATGTCGTGTGACAACCGTTGATCATTCCATGCTTTCTTGCGTGAGCAACTGACAGTGTTCTATGTCGTGTGACAACCGTTGCTCATTGCATGCTTCTCTTAGCATTCTTGAAGGCATATCGAGAGGTCTTTATTTGGATAGGGTTGGAAAAGAGGGTTTACATGAAGGCTCAAAGTAGACTAAAAATTAGGGGTTATAGACTTACAACTCTTGGAATCGACTCTTTTAAAAGTGAACTAAAATTTATGCCCCAGTTTTAGCTACTGGGGATTTTTTTGATTTTTTTTTACTCTTATTTGGTTGGACCGAACCGTGTAAGGATGCCTACGTATCCCTTTTTTAAGGAATCAGGTCGAACCTAGTTCAAACATCTGAAATAACTATTTTTCATCTTTCTTATTTTTCTTTGTCTTTTTTTCTTTTTTTCTTTTTTTGTCATATTTCCTTCTTTCTTTCTTTTTTTTCTTTTTTCAAAACAAGTTTTCTTTTCTTGGACTCTTGACTCTAAACTTGATTCCAAAAGAGGGTGGTCAAAGAAAATAACACAGGCTCAAAAGGGGTAGAGAATGGTATAAAGTGTTTAGATAGCAGAAAAAGGGCCCCCAGCCTCGAGAACGCCAAACATATTATCTTTTCGCAATCATAGCGTTGATGAACATGTCTGCCTTCTTGGTGTGCCTTGGTCAAAGAACACTTTTCGTCCATTAATCTTGTACTTTCCACCAAACTTCAATTGGTTCTTCCTCAAACCCGATCTTCACAGTGATTTGAAGATGAATTTTACTCGACCTTAATTCCAAAGTATTTCAACTCTTTATTCATCCTCAAAAGTATCTTGTTCTCACTTATCCAATTCAAACATAAATTAATTTTTTAAGATCTGGCCAAAATTTCCGTATGCATGTCATATCACTAAAGCTAGCGGGAAAAGAAATAAGCATGGAATGACACAAAAGGACAAATTGTATTTCATTGAGTAAACAACAAGACAAACACCTAAAATTCGAGTTACAACCCTAAAATAACCCGGATGATGAAAATAACAACAAAATAGACAAACAAGACTCACACAAACAGAAAAGATGGATAGGAGGGTTTGACTCAATAAAATAAATAAAATCTAGATCAAAACCCTGAAATAACCCAGATAAATAGAAAAAATATCAAAACAAGCTACCAGGATTCCTTCCTCGTGAGGAGGGAATGACTTTTCAATTGCTAAGCTTGACATTTAGCCACAAATTTGCTCATCGGAATCATCAGAGCCTTCTCCAATTTCAAAATCATTAACTTCAGTCAGCAAGTTCCCGAGAGGATTCTCATACTCCCTGTCACCACGCATCATCCCCACAAAGTGTGCATCATCATGTGCAGGTAAATGATTCTGCGTGATATTCTGGTTGTCATTGTCTTGGATCACAATCAAATTTTCCTGGATCATCCTTTCTATTTCTCTTTTTAAATCCCGACAGCTTTCAACATCGTACTCATGGGCATTGGAATGGTATTCACACCTTTTAGAAAGGTCAAAGCTTCTTGCGTGCGGGTCCACATGATTCGGAGGAATATGTGTAATCATGTCATAATGCTTTAATTTCTCAAACAAGCTTGCATATGACTCTCCTATTGGTGTAAAATTATCTTTCAACCTTTGTTCCCCTCTATACTCCAGGCTTGGATGTCGGTTATAAGGCACTTGAAAATTTGGTGGAGACTGACAGAGACTTTGGGGTGCTAGTGCTCGCTTTCTAGGGCGTCTTAGTGGTTGGACAGATGACTGGACATTGTACGGAGGATATACTGAGGTAGATTATGTGGAGCTCGGGGCTAGGTTTGGGGTTGGGGTCGAGGATGAGTATATTGGTGAGGCGGACCCGTTGGACCATGTCGTGATCCTGAGACAACCATGGCAACATCACCATGTTCCTTTTGACCCAGTTAGCTTCCCGTGTCGTTCTGAATTGCATGTTTTGTGGATTTTAAAGCAGAATAGCTCATGATCTTGCTTGACTTCAGCCCATTTTCTACCATTTCTCCCATTTTTACCACATCATTAAAAGGCTTACCCACAACCGAGATCAAATGTCACGACCCAATTTCGGGATCGCGATTGCGCCTGTCGTGGAACTAGGACAGCCACCTATTCATAGCTAATCTAGATTTGATTACCAGAGAAAAACATCATTTTTAACAAGTATGAAGATAATAACAGTAGTAATCTAAAGTTGAACGATAGTAAGACTGAAATAATCTATGAATTCAAAACTTAAACCCTCTCAAATCCCCGATCCAGTGTCACACAGTCATGAGCTACTAATACATAATAATAATAATAATAATAATAATAATAATAATAGAGGAATGACCAACATAGTCTGAAAAGTAAACAACGACAGGTAGAATAGGAAAGGGATGAAGAGATCACGATCGCCAACTGCTACCTCGACAACTCTGATGGAAACTGTCAGCTACTCAATGACCAGAGCCGAGTCTCGATGTACCTGGATCTGCACACAAGGTGCAGGGTATAACGTGAGTACACCAACTCAGAAGTAATAAACCCAAACTATGGGTTGAGAGGTAGTGACGGACTAAACCTCCGATGTTTATGAACAACACTATATAACTTGAACATGACAGTAATATAGAAGAAAATAAGAAAGATGCACCAAATTATGTCTATAAACTCTACATATGTGATGACCCAAAGGGTCATTTATAAAATTAGACTCTGTTCCATGCAAAATAACCATAAAAAGACTAGAATTAAATACCTCAATTTGTGTGCGCAGTCCGGGCGTGAAACCAGAAAGCTTTTATGTGAAAATATGAGAAATAGTGATTTTTAGAATTTAAATTTGATAAAAGTTGACTTTGGTCAACATTTTGAGTAAACAAACCCGAATCTGTGTTTCGACGATCCCGGGAGGTCTGCAGTAAAATATGGGACACGGGCGTATGCCCGGAAATGAATTCCGAGATCCCAAGCCTTAGAAATAAATTTTTGAAAGAAATTATTTTGTTGATATTAAAGAAAAGAAATAATGCTAAAAATCATTGATATCGGGTCCGTATTTTGGTTCCGGAGCCCGGAACAACTTTGTTATGATATTTAGGGATTAACAGTGAAAATTGGTAAAAAACGGAGTTTGTTTGACGTGATTTCAAACATCCGGTTGAGAAATTATGAACTTTAGGAGTTTATGTTGAAAATGGTGAGTTTTGGGGTTTAATTCGTAAATTTACATGTTATTTTCATGATTTTATCGCACGAGCAAGTTCGTATGATGTTTTTAGACTTGCGTGCATGATTTGTTTGGAGCCCCGAGGGCTCGGGGGAGTTTCGGGTAGGCCACAGGGTGTTTTACACTTGAAAATAACTGCTGGTTTTTCAGTATCTGGTGTCTAGGTTTTTGTACTGTGCGATCGCATAGGTATGACTAGGGGTGGGCATCTATCGGGTAAAACCGATAATTCTTTATTGGGTTATCGGTATTGGGTTAACGGTTCGGTAACGGGGTAAAACAAAATTTTATTGGGTTATCGGTTCGGGATCGATTTTCTTTTTTTTTATTGGGTCAAAACCGATAACCCAATAAGAATAAAATAAGTTACTAAATTACCCTTAACTATACACTAGGGTTTTATTTTCCCTAATTTCCCTTCTGTCTTCAGTTCACTACTTCAAATCTTCAATCGTCACTCGTCTCTCTCTCTCTAAGTTCCGCCGCAGCGGCGCAGCCCAGTCAAGACTCAAGACTTCGTCACTCGTCTCTCTCTCTCTCAGTTCCGCCGCAGCCCAGTCAAGACGCAAGACTCCCTTACCACTGGTTCTCCGCCAGAGTCCAGACGTCACGCCAACGCCTCACTCACCCGTTCTCTGCCAGTCACGACGGCTCACTCCCTCAAGGCCTCACTCGTCAATCACATCGTGTAAGTTTTGGCTCAAGATTTTTCTGTTTGCTTCTTGTTAATTGTTTTGATTTTTCACATTACCCAGTAATATATATCAGAATCAGACCATCAATTTGATTTTTGCAACTTTTTTATCACTTACTACTTCGTTCTGTTTTGCCCCTGTTATGTTTTGGGTGGTGAAATCTTGTAGTGTTAGGTATTTTTGGGAATGATCTTGTAGGGGTGGGCATATCAGATATATTCTTTCTTTGATTGGATTTGTGATTTTGTTCCATAAGGTTGTCAAAACTGTGAATCACTGAAATTTTTGCTGTGATTTTTCGGAGTGGTGTGGTGTGGTGTCTTCTTAGACTTGTATACTTTAGTATATTATGTGTATCTCCTCTCTGATAACCCGAGTTCTTAGATAAATCAAATGGTCACCAATAGTATAAAGGTTGTGTGTTGCTATTGTTGCCTCGCTGCTTATTCCTTTTAACAGATGGCTGAAAATATGATGATTGATAAGGTGATTGGTGAAAGTGGAGCTTCTAATTCAAATGCGACAACACAATCTCAATCAGTTCAATCAACATTAAAGAGAGAAAGAAAAAAGAGGTCTCCTGCATGGGAACATTTTGACCAAATTATTGATCCGGAAGGAAATCAGAAGGGTGTCTGTAAATATTGCCAAAAAGAATATTTTGCCGATTCGAAAGATAATGGTACGAAATCACTCCTTACACATATGTCCAATTGTCCAAAAATGCCTTTAAGTGTTGCTAAAAATCAATCCAAAATAGGCTTTAAACCTATTCCGGGGGGTAACAAGGGTGATGTAGCTGTTGTTCCATGGAAATTTGATCAAGAACAATGTAGGAATGCTTTGTGTCGTATGGTGATCGTTGATGAACTTCCTTTCAGCTTTGTTGAAAAGGAAGGTTTTGTGAATTTTATGAAAGTTGCACAACCTTTTTTTCGAATTCCTTCACGTAGAACTGTGACTCGGGATTGTTTTGATCTTTTCAATGAGGAAAAACATAAGTTAGTGAAGCTTTTTAAATATCAGAGAGTTTGCCTTACCACTGATACTTGGACTTCCATACAACGAATAAATTATATGTGTATTACTGCTCATTGGATTGATAGTGAATGGAAAATACATAAAAGAATTCTCAACTTTTGTCCAATTTCTAGTCATAGGGGTGAAGATATGGCAAATAGTATTGTTAATTGTTTAAAAGAGTGGGGGTTACAAAAGATTTTCACTGTCACAGTTGATAATGCTAGTTCAAATGATGTGACGGTGAAGGAGCTTTCTAAGAAGTCAACTAAATGGGGGACAAATTCCATGAATGGTAAGCACCTTCACGTGAGGTGTATGACTCATATTATGAATCTTGTTGTTCAAGATGGTATAAAAGAATCAATTGTGTCTATTGAACGTATTAGGCAAGCAGTGAGATATATCAGGCAGTCTCCTGCTAGGTGGAAAAAGTTTCAAAAATTTTGTGATGAAGGATATCTAGTTAGGAAATCTTTATGTTTGGATGTTCCTACAAGGTGGAATTCTACATACTTTATGTTGAACAGGGCTATTGAATATGAGAGTGCAATTTTAGAATATGCTGATCATGATATTAGCTTGTCACATCATCTTGAGTTTGTTGATATTGTGGATGGAAGGCCTGCAGGTACACTTTTGAGTAGTGATTGGGAGGATGTAAAGAAATTGACAAAGTTTCTTGAAATCTTTTATAAGCTTACTTTAAAGGTATCTGGCTCACTTCATGTTACATCAGATCATCATTTTCTTGAAATTTGTGAAGTTGTTGTTTACTTGAAATAATTGATATTAAATGAAGATGTTCTTTTGGGTTCAATGGCAAAGAAGATGAAGGAGAAATTTGATAAGTATTGGGGTGATCCAGAAAAAATGAACAACATGATTTTCATTTCGTGTGTGTTGGATCCTCGGTACAAGTTTGATTCTGTTAGTTTTGCACTTGTTAAGATGTTTGAAGCGAAAGGGCCAATTATCGCCAAGGCAGTGCATACATACATGACTTCATTGTTTGATGAGTATGTAAAGTCTCATTCAGAAGATAAAGGTAGTCGTCCTTCTTCATGTTTATCTAACTCTTCATTGGACACAATGGAAACTATTAGTGTCCAAAGCGGAGGAGCTTTTGGTTCTTTCTTTGAAGAATTAAAAAGACATAAAGCTGAGATTGGAGGTTCAGATTCTAAATCAGAATTGAAAAAATATCTTATAGAAGATGTTGAAAATGAAATAACAGACTCTAATATTTAGCTTTGGTGGAAGGTAAACTCACCTAGATTCCCCATTCTTGCTGAGATGGCTCGGGATGTGTT
>ML274360.1:2609-66650 GCA_005239495.1 Nicotiana undulata | reverse complement strand
GTATATATAGACTATCATAAAGATAAAAATACAAATCAAGACAACTTTACTCATTTTAGTCAAATGGAGCATTGTTGTATTTTCGAAGCTTGAAGGTTGAGGATAGTGCGGCAGTGCTGGTCACGTGAATTTGGGTCGTGACAAAATGTATATTCTAAATTAGATAGGAATGGGGAGCATGCATTTTTCTCTAAAAGCTCAAACGTGGGCAGAGCTGCTCTCGCTGGAAGTCGACCGTTATGAACCGATTCTCAAGAATCCGTCTTTTGGTTTTGGAAGTAATGAATACCAAATCCCCAAGGACGAGATTGCCAAAAACTATTGGAATGTCACGATGAAGTTTGACAAAAAATCAAAGCGTAGGGACAAAAGCTATAAAGCATGATAGCTTTTCAACGGTTGTTAACATGAATGATACATTGCATTCTATTGTGAGGGAGGGTTTAAATATGTTGCGCGACCTCTTGGTTATACCCAGTTCGGGGACGATGATTTTTTGATTGTAGAGAGATTGTACACGAGCTCAAATATTTTTACCGAGAAGGATCATCTTTGGGATGAGCGAAAATGCGTGCATATATGTTTTGAAAACAACTACATGAAAAAATTTAGGCAAATACTTCTAGGACTCAAGTATATACATAAGTGTGACACATATCGTGGAAAGCTTTCGAACGGGTGGTTGTATGGAAATGACGGGAATATACTTCTTTATAATTTACAAAAGCAGAAGCTTCATTTGCAAGACCATTATATAGATGATTACAAGGAATTTTGCTCCTTTATTGATGGTGTTATTAAGATAAATTCAAATCCACAACGACTGCCTCCTCACGTTTCAAATTTTTTTGATATGGCGCGCATGATTTGGCCAACAGACTCGTAGTTGTTTCAAGAATGAATGGAGTTGATTCAGAGTTCACCCCTTTTTGGAGCGACACCAAAAATGGTGTCTTCATCGATACGTTGGCAACATTGATGAAAAGCTTCAATTTGGAAAATTATTTTGGTGGATGGGAAGCTGCTATTGTTGGAAAGGCCAAATTCGTTGAGTGCTTTAACTTAGAAAAGAGAGCCCTTGATCCTCAAAATTGTTAGGAATTGGTCTAAATTTTTTTACAAAATAAATTTGATCCACCTTCTTCACACAGCCTTTAACTGGTCGTATCTCCAAATCTCCNTAACATGAATGATACATTGCATTCTATTGTGAGGGAGGGTTTAAATATGTTGCGCGACCTCTTGGTTATACCCAGTTCGGGGACGATGATTTTTTGATTGTAGAGAGATTGTACACGAGCTCAAATATTTTTACCGAGAAGGATCATCTTTGGGATGAGCGAAAATGCGTGCATATATGTTTTGAAAACAACTACATGAAAAAATTTAGGCAAATACTTCTAGGACTCAAGTATATACATAAGTGTGACACATATCGTGGAAAGCTTTCGAACGGGTGGTTGTATGGAAATGACGGGAATATACTTCTTTATAATTTACAAAAGCAGGAGCTTCATTTGCAAGACCATTATATAGATGATTACAAGGAATTTTGCTCCTTTATTGATGGTGTTATTAAGATAAATTCAAATCCACAACGACTGCCTCCTCACGTTTCAAATTTTTTTGATATGGCGCACATGATTTGGCCAACAGACTCGTAGTTGTTTAAAGAATGGATGGAGTTGATTCAGAGTTCACCCCTTTTTTGGAGCGACACCAAAAAGGGTGTCTTCATCGATACGTTGGCAACATTGATGAAAAGCTTCAATTTGGAAAATTTACTGACTTTAGCTCATTTTTCCTATAAATTTATTTTTAACTCCACACAATTTTTATTTATGTAAACTTTTTAAAGCTTATATTCATTAATATAGTGTTTCACACGCAACGTGCGTAGTCTAAATCTAGGTCAACTGAATTTGTGAGAGTGTTATACCAATGATTTTGCCTAAAGTAAGTCAAATATTTTATGATAACTAATCATCAAATCTTGTAAGTTAGAACAAAATATTTGATAATAATGAAAAAAAAAGAAATATTTTAATAACAATCTATTAGCCTGACACTTAAGCTAATCTAAATAGTTAATCGATGCAGCTTGCATACTTATGGTTTAAAAACATATAATGATGTATGAAAAGATCATCAGGTATCTACACCATACTTATAATGTCATAAGCAAGAAACTCATCAAAGAAATAACAACGTTAATTCGTATTGCTAAAAATTTTATACTGATACTTAGAGAATAGTAAAGTACGAGATAAAATAAATTTAATTATATAGATGTAGTAATGTAAAAAAGAAAAAAGTTATAGTAATACCACAAATCATATCTATATAAGGTTTGAGGTGAGAGAATGTGTTAGTTCTTCATCTTGGATTGGATTTTTAGAGAGAAGAAGGGGCTCATCCACCATGGGTACACTTCAAGAAAATGGGTCGAATCTTCAAGAACACCAAAAAGTGAAAAGTGAAATTCTTCTCTCAAGAGTTGGGACATCTAACGGTATGTATTGAATTGTGGGTGATATTTGGACATTTTAATCAATTGGAGCATTGTAGTATTTTCGGAGCTTGAATGTTGATGATAGTGCCAGTGCTGGTCGCGTGAATTTGGGTCGTGAAACAATGTCTATTCTAAATTAGATAGGAAAGGGGAGGATACATTTTTCTCTAAAAGCTCAAACGTGGGAAGATTTGCTCTCGCTGGAAGTGGGGTAAATACGTTGCACGACCTCTTGGTTACCCAACTCGGGAAAGATGGTTTTTTATTTGTAGAGAGATTGTACACAAACTCAGATATTTTTACCGAGAAGGATCGTCTTTGGAATGAGTGAAAAAGGCGTACGTATATGCTTTGAAGATAACTGCATGAAAAAATTTAGGCAAATATTTATAGGACTCAAGTATATACATAAGTGTGGCACATACCGTGGAAAGCTTTAGAACGGGTGGTTGTATGAAAATGACGGGAATATACTTCTTTATAATTTACAAAAGCAGGAGCTTCATTTGCAAGACCATTATATAGATGATTACAAGGCATTTTGCTCTTTGATTGATGGTGTTATTAAGATAAATTCAAATCCACAACGCCTGCCTTCTCACGTTTCAATTTTTTTTGATATGATGTACATGATTTGGCCAATAGACTCAAAGTTGTGAGTGGTTTAACTTTGCAAAGAGAGCCTTTGATCCCCGGAACTGTTGGGGCTTATTTTGAATTTTCTAACAAAATAAATTTGATCCATCTTTTTCACATAGCCATTAACAGGCTACATCTACAAATCTCCACCGCAAAGTTGTCTCAACGAGCATGTTCTGATACCACAATATTATATGTAATAACCTTAACATGTGTCATTTCTTGCCACATTGCTTGCATATAATATTATGGTATTTAGACTTTGACTTCTACTTTTATCTCTGTTACTCGTGGTATCAGAGCATCTAATATTAGTTCTTCAAGATGTAAAGCATGCTCCAGACTTTCCTTTCAATTTGATCCTCGCAGGAAGATTAGACGATGAAGGTTACTATAATGCCCTCTTTAATGGCCAATGGAAGTTCACCAATGGCTCGTTAGTTGTGGTTCATTTTTTATCTTTGTGATCCCGTGGTTTTTACCTTCGGTTTGAAGCATTTTTTACGTTAAAATTTGGTGTTCTTTATCTTCTTTATTTTGGGGTTTGCCTCTTCCTCGACATAACAAGTGGTATCAGAGCCTTGGTTCTTTATCCGGTTTATTACGGAATGAAGGCGAATATGAGCAAGATGGTATGTTTAAACGGGAGAAATTATAATATTTGGAGAAGCAAGATATAAGATTTGTTTTTGTGAAAAAGATACATTTACCCGATTTTGCAGCTTATAAACCCGAGACTATATCTAATGAAGATTAGGATTTTGAGCACCAACAAGTATGTGGATATATACGACAATGAGTTGAAGATAATGTTCACAGCCATATTGTGAATGGACACATGCGAGATCATTGTGGGAAAACTTAGACTCTTTTTGCTTCAAAAATTGGGAACAAGAAATTGTTCCTGCTAAAGCAATTGATGATTTTAAATACAAGGAAGGCGTCCCTATCCTTGATCATATAAATGATTTTCAGAGCGTCCGTGATCAGCTGTCTGGAATGGGAGTTAATTTTGATGATGAGATACAAGGACTTTGGCTTCTTAATACTCCACCAGACTGTTGGGAAACTCTTTGTGTCTCTTTGATCAACTCAGCTCTTGGAGGTAAAGTGGCCATTGAATATGCCAAGAGTGGTGTTTTAAACGAGGAAATAAGGAGAAAATCTCAGAGTTCGTTCTCACAAGCAGATATCTTGGTTACAGAAAACCGGGGGAGAGATATAACAAAAGGCTTGAGGAATAAAGGTAAAAGTAGAAGTAAGTAAAGGTCCAAATACCATAATATTACATGCAACCGTTGTGGCAAAAAAGGACACATCAAAAGGTTTTGCCACAAGTTGAAGCAAGACATTAGAGAAGGAAAGAAAGTTGAAAATAACAAGAACAATGTTGCTGCTATTGTTTGAGATGACCTTCTTTTTGCTTATGATGAAAACGTCATCAATTTGGTATCCCATGAGACGAGCTGGATAGTAGATTCTGGAGATACCTCACATGTCACACCAAGAAAAGACTTTTTCTCATCTTATACTCCTGTTAATTCAGGAGTGTTAAATATGTGCAATACTAGTGAAGTTAAGGTGTTTGGTGTTGGCACGGTTTGTTTGAAAACTAATAATGGTTCGACAGTAGTTATTCAAGATGTAAAGCATGCTCCAGACTTTCCTTTCAATTTGATCTCCGTAGGAAAATTAGACGATGAAGGTTACCATAATGCCCTCTTTAATGGCCAATGGAAGCTCACCAAGGGTTCGTTAGTAGTGGCAAGAGGAGCCAAGTCTGGTCATTTATATGTGACACATGGCTCTATTCTTAATGACTTTATAAATCTGGTGGAAAGTGACACTTTATCAGAATTGTGGCACAGAAGATTGAGTCATATGAGTGAGAGGGGGATTACGTGTTTGTCTAAAAAAAGTTTGCTTTCTGGATTGAAACAAGCAAAGCTGAAATGGTGTATCCATTATTTAGCTGGCAAACAAAAAAGGGTTTTCTTTCATAGCCATCCTCCCTCAAAGAAGCCCGACTTATTGGAGCTATTACACTCTAATTTGTGTGGTCTCTTTAAAGTAAAGTCAAAATGTGGTGCACTTTACTTTGTGACCTTCATTGATGATCATTCTCGTAAGATCTAGGTGTATCCTTTGAAATCTAAAGATCAATCACGTGGCATGTTTAAGGAATTTCTGGCCTTAGTTGAGAGACAGACGGGGAAGAAATTAAAATGTATTCGCACTGATAATAGTGGTGAATATTGTGGTCCCTTTGATAACTGTTGCAAGGAACACGGAATTCGTCATCAGAAAACTCGGCCCAGACGCCTCAATTGACTGGTTTGGCAGAGAGGATGAATAGAAAACTCTAGTTGAAAGAGTTAGATGTCTGCTTTCAGAGGCTAAACTTCCAAATACATTTTGGGCGAAGTACTTAACACTGTTGCCTATGTTATCAATTTTTCTCCTGTTGTTGCTTTGGATGGTGATGTCCCAGACATAGTTTAGTTTACCAAAGATGTTTCTTATGATCACCTGAGAGTTTTTGGGTGTAAAGCTTGTGTGCATGTTATTAAAGATGAGAGATCGAAACTGGATGTCAATACTAAGTATTGCATCTTTATCGGTTATGGTCAAGCTGAGTTTGGGTATCGTTTTTATGATCCAGTTTACAATAAACTTATTAGAAGTCGTGATGCAATATTCTTTGAAGACCAAACTATTGAAGATATTGACAAAGCTGAGAAGATAGATTCTCAGAGTAATGAGAGCTTAGTTTGATATTGATCCAGTTTCAATTGCTAAGGCATCTATTGCACATGAAGGACCCAAGACAATAATGAAGATAGTGATCAAGATCAAAGTAATTATCATGGTGGAGATGTTTTGGATGCTCCAATTGATGGAGTTGTGGTTGATCAACAACCAATTCGTGCTCAGGTAACTACTTCGAATGCTCCTGAAACCTCTCTTAGAAGATATACATGGGAGAATCAAAAATCCATGCGCTACCCTCATGAGAATTATGATGAAGCCATGCAAGATACTCACAAAGATCAGTGGATCGAAAGCCATGGAAGATGAGATGAAGTCACTCCATGAGAATGACCCATATGAGTTAGTGAAATTGCCGAAAGGTAAGAGTGCTTTATCTAAGAAATGGTATCAGAGCGAGGTTCAAGACAGGTTCATCTTGGCCGATTTAGTTCTAGCCGCATTCTATTTGTCAATAATCAAGATTTTTATCTGAGGAATTTAACCAAAGTGCTACGCACGTTGAGACAAACTTTGCGGTGGATATTTGGAGATGCGACCGGTTGAAGGCTATGTGAAGAAGGTGGATCAAATTTATTTTGTCAGAAAATTCAGACCAAGGGGGGAATTGTTAGAGGTTGTCTTGAATTTCTTGCCATATTTGGTTTTCCTATTTCTTGAAGGAAAGGACAATATATTTGCATAACTGAGTTCCCCTTTTTGAAGAAGGAAATTATAATTAGATCTCATCTTATTTCACAAATTCTAAATGTGGAACTCAAAAAGGAAAAGGAGTTCAAAATATAACAAGAAAAGTTATTAATCGCACATTGTCAATGTGTCTTATTTATTAAATGTTGTAAAGCAACAGTTATCCGTAAAGTAATTGGTAATAGACCTTTAAGTTATATAATTAAGAAATATAACAAAATTATTGATATTTCAAAAAATATAACATGCTAGGTATAGAAAATCATACATTCCTTCTTCTTCGTTTTCTTTTTCATGGTGTGGTTCTTCACAAACTGTTCCCCTAAATAAGACTTCTCGTAGTTGCTTTTAATAATTTATGACTTGTGGGGTGATAACTAGGATTTTTACCTTGTTTTCCGCCCTTTCTTGCTTAAGTTTTGATTATAATTGTATACAAAATAGCCCCAAAATCTTACGTGTTGTGCTTGTTGCAAGATTGAGCCATAAATGATGACAAACAGTCAGAAATCTGATAAAAAAGGAGTGAGTCTTGCACAAGTACCAAGAACATCAAAGAGGCCTACCTCAAGTGTCCACCGCGGCCGCGGTCCAGGCTTTGCGGTCTGCGGTGGTAAAGTTCAGAGACTCAGTTCAAAGTCCAAATGCCACCGCGGTCGCGGTCCGATCTTCGCGGACCGCGGTGGCAAGATTCAGAGGACCTTATTTTTAAGCTAAAGGCACCGGGACCGCGGTCAAGGAATTTTCATAGATTCAGCAGCTGGGCCAAAGTCGTCCACTGCAGACCGCAATCGCTTTTTCGCGGTCCGCAGTAACCCCGCAGGGGTATTTTTGTCCGGAATTTTGATTGAGTATAAATAGCTTCTTTTGTAATTTTTTAAGGTTAAGCTTGGTATCAACGATAGTAGCAGCTCGTGAATAGTGTTCCTTTACTTCTTTTTGCAATTTTCTTGAGATTTTAACATTGAATCATTGTGGTTTATGTTATAAATCATTAAAATGGGTTTTACTTCATCTCTTTCATTGAATTTATCTTTGATTATGAGTAGCTAAAGCCATTAGCTAGGGTTGTGGCTCAACCCTAGTGTGGGTATTTAATGGGTTTCTAAAATTAAGGCTTGGATGTTTATGGGTGCTTGTTATTTGGGCTAATTTAGGATTTTCTTGCTATAATTAGTGGTTGCAAACACTAATTGACCTTCGGGTCCTTCTTAAGAAAGAGGACTTGAGTTTAGAAAATTAGTCCAACAAGGAATTGGGACAAAATCAAGAGATTGGTAGTCCCAATCAATGGGTTGGATCCATAGATGGTAAAATCCTACTTGATTAACGGGTTAAACCTCGAGAGAGTAATACCCTACTTGAACCTAAATTGCTTGCTTATTTGACACCCGATTGTCCTCGAGAGAGGTAATTAGGGCAAAGCTACTCAAACTACCGAGAGGTATAGAGTGGGCAATTTCGTGCATTGGTTATATCATTATCCCTTCGTTAGCATCCTTGCCTTAGAAATTGAAATCCGCTAAATACTCGCCTCGGTGATAGTCATAACCCTAGTGCCTTTATTCTTATAGAAAACAACTTCAAAACAAAATTAGTAGTTAAATTGCTTTCAACATAGTATAAATCATAGTTGTAGTTTGAAAACCAACAAAAATAAGAGAAGTGTAATTAGAAACACAAGACACCACTAGATCATATAGACACTCACTCCAAATATTAACTCCCTAAGGATTCGATCCCGACCTATCGGGTAAAAGCTGCACCGACCCTCGTCTTCCTACTTATATAGTATTGAGGGTGAGAGCCGATCACTTTTTGGCGCCGTTACCGAGGGTTATACGATGTTGATTATCTACGTGAATAGTAGTGTTAAGTGTTTTTCTTTCCTTTTTCTTATTAACGTGTGTGTGAATCATTTCAGTTCTTATGGCGTATCCATTGGGAACATCGTGGAGGAGGTATACGACAACCAAGAAGAGGAAATAAACCAAGTACCTCCTCCTAGGTGAGGCCGGCCGACCAATATTAATGAGGACATTCAGGATCCTCCTCCACCTCCAGCTGCTAGAGCTGCCCCTCGGGTTCTTCCAAACGAGGGGTATGCTAGTACCATTGTCCCGCCGAGGATTCGGGCGGGAAATTTCCAGATTACAAATGTGATGCTAACCCTCTTAGAACAACGGGGGTATTTCACCGGAGCCGCGCACCAGAATGCTTATAAACATCTCAAGGGCTTCGTGGATACCTGCTGGGGAAGTAAATGGAAAAATGTCTCGGAGGATACATTACGACTCCGGTTATTCCCTTTTTGTCTTAGGGGGAAAGAACTTGACTGGCTCGAGCGGCTTCCCAACCATTCAATATCAACATGGGATGAGCTCGCGGCAAATTCATTGCCAAATTCTTTTCCCCGAGTCATATGGCAACACTTCATGATGAAATCTTGGCCTTCAAACAAGAACCCAATGAGCCCTTGCATGAGATATGGGATAGATATAGGACCATGGTTAAGGAATGTCCAAACAACGACTTGACTGAAGCCATGATCCAACAAACTTTCTATCGAGGGATTAACACCGTGAATCAATGTGTGGTCAATCAGTTGGCCGGTGGAAACTTTATGAAATTGTCTTACCCCGAGGCATGTGAGATTCTGGATAAGATGGCCGATACATCATCGACTTGGCAAAATAGAGCTAATGCACCTCAGGGTGAGTCCGGTGTGAATAGTCTCCATAAAAAGCTCCAACAAAAGGGGAAAGCAATTGCCGAGCTCACTACCACTATGAAACAACTTGCCAAAGCCCAACTCCAACAATTGCAAGGGTTAAAGCAAGTACATGCCATGGAGGGAGTGAACATAGGAGACCTCGGGGGAATCCTAAGCAAAACCATAATGATCAAGGTGATCAAGGGCCTAGTGGGTATGGCCAAGAAGAAGAGTATGATGACCAAGAAGAAGATGTGATGTATGCAACAACTACCAAGGTCAAGGAAATAGTCAAAACAACAATCAAAATTGGTGAAACCAAGGCAACAATCAAAGTTGGGGGAATCAAAGACCAAGAAATTGGAATAACAACAACAATGCTCGGAATTGGGGGAACAACAATGATCGACAATGGGGGAACAACAATGACCGACAATGGGGGAACAACAATGATTACAATTGGAATGGAGGCAACAACAACAACAACTGGGGTGGCAATGGTAACTGGGGGTCGGGTTTTCAAAGGCCCCCGATGTACCAACAACCAAGCAACCCACCTCCGTACCAATCTCAAGGGAAAAGCTCATCTAGCAATGATATGGGAAGAATTGAAAACATGTTCAAGCAGATGATGGAGAGAAATGCGGACTCCGATGCTCAGTTGGCCTCTCATAATACCTCAATTAGGAACCTTGAAGTACAAATGGGCCAAATTTCGCATGCCTTAAACACACGCCCAAAGAGTGCACTACCAAGTGATACGGTGGTGAACCCCAAGGGTGAGAACAATAACAATACCGGTCACGCCATAGCGGTAACCACGAGAAGTGAAAAAGGTGGTGAAGCAAGTACTTCTAGGCGAAGGAAGATTGTTGTTGATGATGATGATATGCCCCAAGAAGAGTTATCGGTTGAAGTTTAACAAGTGGTGGATGAGCCAACCACAAGTGAGGTGAGGATTGACATACATGATAATGGGGAGGATTTGGAAAGGGAAGTGAACCCATCTAAGGAACACGTGATTGATATGACGGAACAGGTGGTCCCACAAGCCAAGGCACCCTAGGCCACCTCCTCCTTACCCTCAAAGGTTGGCCAAACAAAAGCAAGAGACTCAATTCAAGAAGTTTATTGATATGATGAAGGGTCTCTCCATCAATGTCCCGTTGGTCGAAGCCTTGGAACAAATGCCTGGATACGCTAAGTTCATGAAGGACTTACTCACTGTAAAGCGGTCCATGAAGTGTGAAACCATCAAGATGACTCACCAAGTGAGTGCTATAGTTCACTTCATGGCACCAAAACTTGAGGATCCGGGAGCTTTTACCATTCCTTGCACGATCGGGAGTTCGGACTTTGCCAAATCCTTGTGTGATCTTGGGGCGAGTATTAACTTGATTCCATACTCAGTTTTTAAAACTTTGGGAATCGGGCAACCTAGGGCGACCTCTATGCGTTTGCAAATGGCGGATAGGTCGATGAAGAGGCCCCTAGGGATAATTGATGATGTGCTAGTGCGGGTGGACAAATTTATATTGCCCGCGAATTTTGTCATCCTAGACTGTGAAGTTGATTATGATGTTTCCATTATCTTGGGAAGGCCCTTCCTCGCCACGGGAAAGGCCTTGGTTGATGTAGAAGCCGGGGAGCTCACTTTTCGAGTGGGCAATGAGAAGGTGGTCTTTCATGTGTGTAAATCAATGAAGCAGCCCAACAGTACAGAAGTTTGCTCTTTTATGGACCTCGTGACTGAGGTTATTATTGATGATGCAAGTTCTATGATCCATGTTGATGATCCAGTGGAGTTGGCCTTATTGAATCATGAGGACTCCGTGGTGTATGGTGTTCTTGAAAGTACCAATGCCCTTCAAGGCATGGGTTCTTACTCCTATGGTCCCAGAAAACTATCATTGGACTTGGAGAACCGGAAGACTCCACCGACAAAGCCTTCCATTGAAGAGCCTCCGAATCTGGAGTTGAAGCCACAACCTTCCCACCTCAGGTATGAATATCTTGGTCCATCTCGTACTTTACCTATTATTCTTTCCTCTTGCCTAACCCAATTGCAGGTAGACTCAACTCTAAATGTGCTAAGGAGGAGGAAGAACGCAATAGGATGGACTCTTGCGGATATTCGGGGTATTAGCCCCGCCTTTTGCATGCACCAAATCATATTGGAGGATGGAGCAAAGCCCTCGGTGTAACATCGAAAGAGACTCAACGAGGCAATGCAAGAGGTGGTGAAGAAGGAGATCATAAAATGGCTCGATGTGGGAGTTGTCTATCCAATTTCGGATAGCGCATGGACTTCTCCGGTCCAATGCGTTCCAAAAAAGGATGGAATGATGGTGATCCAAAATGACAAAAATGAGCTCATTCCCACAAGAACGGTCACCGGATGGTGGGTGTGTATGGACTACGACAAGCTCAACAAGGTGACCCGCAAGGACCATTTTCCCTTGCCATTCTTGGATCAAATATTGGATAGGCTTGCAGGTCGGGCTTTCTACTGTTTTCTTGATGGGTATTCTGGCTATAATAAAATTTTGATCGCCCCGTAGGATCAAGAGAAGACCACTTTCACATGTCCATATGGTACCTTTGCTTTCGCCCGGATGCCGTTTGGTCTGTGCAATGCACCCGCCACTTTTCAAAGGTGCATGGTGGCGATCTTTACTGACATGGTTGAATACTTCCTTGAGGTGTTTGTGGAAGACTTTAGTGTAGAAGGGGATTCCTTTGATGAGTGCTTGAGAAATCTTGACAAGGTCCTCGCTCGCTGTGAAGAAACCAACTTGGTGTTGAATTGGTAAAAATGCCACTTTATGGTGGAAAAAGGTATAGTTTTGGGACATAAGATCTCGAGGAATGGTATTGATGTTGATAAAGCAAAAATTGAAGTGATCTCTAAATTTCCACCACCAACTTCGGTTAGAGGAGTATTCCACTTTGAAGCATGACTCTTTCTATTTCTGTGCTGGCATTTGAGTTGTCTCCCTTCCTCTTTCAATCGAAACACTCGACGTAGATAGCTCCGCTGGCCCCGCTTCTGCCGGTCACGCCGGGTTCCATCGGCGTTTCATTAAGGACTTCTCTAAGGTGGTAAATCCTTTGTGCAAGTTGCTTGAGAAAGATGCCAAATTCTATTTTGATGAGCATTGCATGCATGCCTTTGAGTTGTTGAAGCACAAGCTCACCACAACTCCTATCATCACGGTGCTGGATTAGAGCTCACCCTTCGAGCTTATGTGTGACTCTAGTGATGTAGTTATGGGTGCTGTGTTGGGCCAGAGGGTGAACACGATTTTTCACCCTATATATTATGCTAGAAAAACGATGAATTCGGCCCAAATGAATTACACTGTCACGGAGAAGGAGATTTTGTCAATAGTCTTTGCTATGGAGAAATTTCGTCCTTACTTGATGGGTGCCAAGGTCATAGTTCACACTGACCATGCGGTACTCCGGTATCTCATGACCAAGAAGGATTCCAAAGCGAGACTCATGCGTTGGGTATTGTTGCTTCAAGAGTTCGATTTAGAGATAGTGGATAGAAAAGGAAGTGAAAACCAAGTGGCCGACCATCTTTCTCAATTGGAGGAGCAAGGTCGACCTTGTGATGGGCTTGAAATCAATGACAGTTTCCTCGATGAGCAACTTCTGTCGGTGTCAATGCAAGAAATGCCATGGTTTGTCGACATCGCCAACTATCTTGTTACGGGTGTTGTCCCTTGTGAGCTCTCTTCTAACCAAAGGAAGAAGCTTAGGAGGGATATCATGGACTTATATTGGGATGAGCCATATTTATTCAAGATTTGCATTGATGGGGTCATCCGGAGATGTGTATCGAAAGAAGTACAAAGGTCGATTCTTGAGTCGTGCCACTCCTCACCGTATGGTGGTCATCATGGAGGGGCAAGGACTGCTTCGAAGGTGCTGAGCTGTGGTTTCTTTTGGCCTACATTTTACAACGATGTCGGTGACCTAGTCAAAAGATGTGATGAGTGTAAAAGGGCCGGGGGAATTTCAAAGAAAGATAAGATGCCTCTCAATTCTATTCTAGAAGTGGATATTTTTTATGTGTGGGGTATCGATTTCATGGGCCCATTTGTGAGCTCTTGTGGGAACACGTACATTCTAGTGGTGGTGGATTATGTTTCTAAATGGGTTGAAGTCGTGGCTTTACCCAACAATGAGTCCCGAAGTGTTATTGCTTTCCTCAAGAAGAGCATCTTTATAAGGTTTGGCACGCCTCGTGCAATTATTAGTGATGGGGGTCGCATTTCTGCAACAAAGCTTTTGACTCCTTGCTTGCCAAGTATGGTGTCAATCACAAAGTCACCACGCCTACCATCCTCAGGCGAGTGTCCAAGTGGAAGTCTCCAACAGGGAAATAAAGAGTATATTGTCAAAGACGGTCAATGCTAATAGGACCGATTGGTCAAAGAAGTTGGATGGCGCTCTATGGGCTTACAGGACCGCTTACAAGACCCCAATTGGTATGTCTCCGTACCGGTTGGTGTTTGGAAAAGCTTCCCACCTTCCAGTGGAGTTAGAGCACAAGGCTATGTGGGCCTTGAAAAAGTTGAACCTTGAATGGGATGTGGCGGCCAACCTTCGTGTGGAGCAGCTTAATGAACTCGACGAATTCATATTTCATGCATACTCCAGTTCGTCCTTGTACAAGGACAAAATGAAGTACCTTCATGACAAGTATGCTCGGGGCAAGGATTTCAAAGTTGGTGACTTGGTTCTATTGTTCAATTCTCGGTTAAGTCTATTTCCGGGAAATCTCAAGTCAAAATGGAGCGGGCCTTTCGAAGTGGTGTGTGTGACTCCATTTGGTGCTATTGATCTAAAAAACAAGAGTGGAGAAATTTTCAGAGTTAATGGGCACAGGGTCAAGCACTACCTTGGCAAGATTGATGACAGGCATGTGGTGGAACTTCTCCATCTAAAATGAACTTGGTAATATGCGTCGTGCGTCGACGTTAAATCAGGCACTTCTTGGGAGGCAACCCATGTGTCTTTATTTTTGTTTTTCTTTGATTTTTTTGGTAGTATAGGACTCATTTTTGCGCTAACTGGTTTTTGGATGTTGTAGGATTATTTTGGCACAGGAAATAAGCTAAGTGTGGAAAAAGCAACTCTCTGAAGTTGGCTCCGCGGCCGCGGTCCCTTTTTCGCGGTCCGCGGATCCCTCTCACACATAAAAATCTCTCTGAAGTTTGCTCTGCGACTTCGCGGTCCGAGGAGCCCTAGTAGCAAGCCTTGTATTCTGAAGTTGTTTTTGCGGACCACGGTCGTATTTTCGCGGACCGCGGTGATAGCTGTTACATTGCTCTTGAACATTGCATGACCGCGGACCGCGGTCGACTTTTTGCGGTCCGCTGTGGGTAAGTGAAGTGGAACCCAGGCCCCCTCTATAAATAGGCCCTCAGGGTTTCTTTTTACACTTTACGCACTTTAACTCTCCAGAGCAAAATTTTCATTGTGTCTCAAGCTTAGCACTTCCAAGTTGCATTTTCATTCATCTGCTCTTAATTCCAACATCTAGTAAGTGTAATCATGATCCATTAGCTTCTTAATTTGTTTATTTTCTTGATTAGTTGGTAGATTTTCTTCTATTTTTCACTATGTTTCTTCTCTAGGACTTTAACCATGTTAGGATTTGTTCATATTGCTCATTATAAACCCTATGTATCTAATTTCAATGATTGAATACGTAGGGTTTTGACAAAATGTGCATTTGAACTCGAAAATGACTAAAATTTTGAAATCCTAACTGTTGGTATGAGTGCAGTCCGCGGTCACTTCTTCGCGGACCGCGGTGGTCGAAGCATAGAATCCCATCGCGAATCGCGGTCACTTTTACACGGTCCGCGGTCCTTAAAATTCAGAGGAGGGGTTCTCTGAATCCCACCCCATCGCGCCCGCAGTTGACATTTCACGGTCCGCGGTGCCTGAGTGCGGACTGCGGTCACTTTTTCGCAGTCCGCGGTGCCCATATTCAGAGAAGTTGTTTGTCCCTAACCTTTTCACTACGGACCGCAGTCGATTTTACGCGATCCGCGGAGCCCGTTCTGCAACTAAATTGTGTGCTCTGCAAAACATCTCTATGTCTATAATTATCTGCTTTATCCACTGTCTAGGTACTAACAATGTTTAAATGATGTGCTCTTGTAGAAAATGGTCAAATCACGAGGCGGAGGCCGTAAAAAAACTGGCAGGGGAGAGTCATCCCGGGGGAGAGCCCAAGGGACAATCAAACTGGCCCCCAAAGTCCGGCAGGCCATGAAAGAGACAAGAAAGGAAATCGGGGCAATGGATAGAGCTGCTTCCCAGTCGGGAAGTGAATATGTACCCTCCGAGGGAGAATCTTCAGAATCTATACCTGAGTACTACCCAGACTTCCCGGAGAGGTTCAGGCTGACCAATGAGCCATCTGTCTCTTCCCCTGCCCCAGCACCAGCCAACTCTAAGTCGTTTGAAGACTCAGCAGCAAGGAGTGTCCACACAAACTCCACCTCACCCACAGCGTCCCTGTTAGGTGAACATTCCGGAGATGAAGTAGCTGTAAATGAACCCCAAACAGGGGGTGAACCCCAAGTTGGGGGAGTGGAGAGAACAAGAAAAATGGTGGTGTGGAAAGATAGATTTGTTAGTGAGGCAGCTTTTCATCAATTCCGGGACTGGTGGCCGAAGAGAACACTGATAGTGGAGCGCAAGTTCACCACCAAAGACCTGTTGCCCCACAATCCAAATGAGAAGAGGTAATTCACAGAGAGAAGGGGCTGGGACTACTTTACTTGCTACTTATCGGACGCAAATGAACACCTGGTAAAGGAGTTTTACACAAATTTGTCTTTTCTAAAGAAGGAATCCAAAGCTACCATGGTGAGGAATCTCACAATACTGTTTGATGGGGTTGCTTTGAATGCTTATCTAGAGATGTATGAGGTAGATTACATACAGTACCGGGAAAAGTTGGAGGCGGGTGATGAGGCCCGTCATTGGCTAGCTGAGTACTTGGCCATTCCTGGTGAGACCCCTGACTGGGTTGCAAGCAGGGAGGACTATTTTAAGAAGAACATTGAATTTTGAGGCTAAGGGCTGGGAGATGTTCGTATGCAACAGGCTTGACCCCTCCTTCCATGAAAACACCATTCCTCTCCAGCGGGCTGTATTGATTGCTGCTATTATGGTAGGGTTCCCGATTAATGTCGGGAATAGTATGTCCCCCGTCATCAACAGGGTGGTAAATGAAGGTGATCGAGCCTACCCTTTTCCCAACTTCCTGACTATGTATTTTGAGGATCAACAAGTGGAAAAGAGAGGTTTTGATGTGAAGGTGAAGACAAAATCCCCTTTCTCTTGGTATGATTTGCAAAGTGATGACAACCCGAAGAGAAAAAATTTCAAGGGTAAGTCCATTGCTTCCACTGGCCAGTCTGAAGAGCCAGTGTTTGTAGTGGAGTCTTCTCAGCCTGAGCCAGCCATCCCATAGAGTGCTCCAGGTCCCTCCACTTCTGCTGACCCAGCCATTCCTTCATCCCGGGCATATCCTCTGACTGCCCACAGACTCAGCCAATCTCTTGCCAGTATAAAAAACTGGATGCAGGCAGCTACCTCTAAGTTGTATGTTCTTTCTACGTCTGTGGCAGCCCAGGCTACTCCTCCCCCACCACAGGTACCACAATTCGTTGAGGACTCCCTCAAGGAACTTCTGTCCAACCAGAAGAGAATCCTTGAGAACCAGAAGTTGATTTTAACAACTGTTGGTGCACACGAGCAAGCTTTAAAGGATCTTACAAAGGAGACTAAAAGGCTCAAGAAGACCCGGGCTTCAAAGGAATCAGTGAAGGAGTTGAGAAAGGAGGTGGACAAGCTTAAGGCGGATCACCTACCTTTGGACATGTTGTCCCAGGACCCAGCTACCCAGCCAGAGCAGGAGCCAGAGCCTGCGAGGGCAGCAAAGCGGAGGAGGGTGCCCCGTACATAGGGCATTCAGTTAGAGTTGGCAGACCCACCAGTGCAGGCTCAGCCTACAGAGCAGGCCCAGTCCCAGATCCAGCAGGAGGCACAGAGCATTGAGGGACAGTCCCCAATTCTACCACTGTCCAGAGACCTCACACAGGCAGACCTCACACAGGCAGACCCCACACAGGCAGAGCCCACACAGGCACAGGACCCCGCACAAAGTGATGGCCAATATGAAGTTTTTCTTTACTCTCTCTCCCCTAACATTTTTGAGATGTTTTGCTAGATAGCATTGAGGACAATGTTAGTTTTTAGTTGGGGAGTGTCCCTACTTTGATATTTGATTATGATGGTGACTGTATAATTCAGACAACATTTTTCTTTCTATTATGCTTTATTTTTCATTTTTGGTATGTAAATAACTTTACTATTTCAGTACTTCTATAATTTTTCACTTTTGGTATGTATATAAAGTTAGTTTTCATTATATATATTCATCCCCTCCTGTATATTCGACTAAATCCCCTCTTGTACATATTCATTCTATCCTACGCATTTTACTTTCCGCATTTTTCCGTTTTATAGCTTCTTATTTTTCTTTCATAGCTTATTATTTTGAATTTTTTGCGTGCAATAAGCCTTTGGTTTTCTTAACGCCACGATTCTTTCCAAACGTGGAATTTGTGTGAACCGGGTGGCTCTTCCCGAGGATGGATGGTGTGACGACTTTCTTAAGGGTTTGAGTCTGTTTTTCTTTTTGTTTATTTTTAATAGTTAGTAAATAAAGGTGCCTCAAGAAAATCTTCACTTGGTCCTAACACATTTCCCTTTGATCCCATGGTCAAAAATAAATCGTTGTGTTTAGGATGGTGAAAGTAGTGATCTTGAGAATCTTGTGTTGGCCGATAATCATCAAGTGGTTTTTCGGGACCATTGTATTGCTCAAAGCATGACTAAGGTCGTTGTGGGCCCCCGACTCTGTTTCTTTAGCAATCCCATAGATTGAGTGGTGAGACTTTGAATTGCAAGTCCAAGTCCCGTGCCATTAGTCTAGAACTAGCCCTGAATGTTTGTCTAGGCGAAATCCTAAGTGTAGTTTGACTTAAGAAGTGATTATAGGCTCTTCTTGACCCGAATAGTGAATTGAACATTTCCATGGTCTACCAAATACAATTTCCCTAGTCAACCTTTTTGAGCCATTGACCTTTTTCTTTCAAGAACAATGTTACAAACCTTTACCCATTTTGACCCTCTCTTGGCACCCAATCTTTTCTTAGCACTAGGCAAAAAGCATAAGTTTGGGGGGAGAGATGAGGGATGCAATAAAGTGAAAATGAAGGCACAAAAGAAAGAAAAGGAAAGGCAATGAAAAAAGAAAGGAAAGAAACATCAAAAAGCCAAAAAGAATAAACAATAAAATAAAGGGAATCAATAAAAGATATGTGATCAAAGGTGTGGAATGCCTAGAAGGGGGAAAAGTGATGTGAATGAACAAAAAGGTGTGACAGTATGTCCCTCCAACCCTTGAAAAAAGAGTTAAATGACTCAAGGAGTCAAGAAAATGTGAAATGAAGTGCTTAAGGAAAGATAAAACTCACTTTGACCAAATACTTCTTGCCCTTGACCAAAAGCCTTCATCATGTGCCCACAAAAGCCCTGTGTGATCTCGAGTTGAATGAAACTTACATTAGTGGTGACTTACATAAGGGGAAAGCCTATGGTACTTTGAGCCGGACTTGAGTCTTTTATTTGAGAGAGATGAGTGAACTCCAATTTTCCCCGTTCTGAGCATTACAATTCTAAAAGTGAGGTGCTTAGGGAGAGTTGAAGAGTATGAGTTTGGGTTCCACAATGACCAAAGTGGTAGTAAGAGTTTCATTGATGAGTCGTGTCAACTCTTGGTGCTCTTGTGTCGCACTTAAATCCATAGCTTTAAAAGGATTGAATGTTGTTAATGAATCATTTGTATTGATAGCAATTGTTAGTCCCAATTGATGCTAGTAGAGGTTACCTTAGGACAACCGAAGTTTCTTGGAATTACTCAAAAGGGGTGGGGCTTATTTTGTTTGCTTGAGGACAAGCAAAATCTTAAGTTTGGGGGAGTTAATAACTAGGATTTTTACCTTGTTTTCCGCCCTTTCTTGCTTAAGTTTTGATTATAATTGAATACAAAATAGACCTAAAAGCTTACGTGTTGTGCTTGTTGCAGGATTGAGCCAAAAATAATGACAAACAGTCAGAAATCTGCTAAAAAGGAGTGAGTCTTGCACAAGTACCAAGAACATAAAAAGACCTACCCCAAGTGTCCACCGCAGCCGCGGTCTAGGCTTCACGGTGGTAAAGTTCATAGACTTAGTTCAAAGGCCAAATTCCACCACGGCCGCGGTCCAATCTTCGTGGACCGCGGTGGTGAGGTTCAGAGAAGGGATTTCAAAGCCAAATGCCACTGCGGCCGCGGTCCAATCTTCGCGGACCGCGGTGGCAAGATTCAGAGGACCTTATTTTTAAGCTAAAGGCACCGCGGCCGCGGTCCATTTCCCGCGGTCAAGGAATTTTCAGAGATTCAACAGCTGGGCCAAAGCCATCCACCGAAGACCGCGGTCGCTTTTTCGCGGTCCACGGTAACCCCGTAGGGGTATTTTTTTTCGGAATTTCGGCTGAGTATAAATAGCTTCTTTTATAATTTTTAAGGTTAAGATTGGTATCAACGATAGTAGCAGCTCGTGAATAGTGTTCCTTTACTTCTTTTTGAAATTGTCTTGAGATTTTAACATTGAATCATTGTGGTTTATGTTATAAATCATTAATATGGGTTTTACTTCATCTCTTTCATTGAATTTATCTTTGATTATGAGTATCTAAACTCATTAGCTAGGGTTGTGGCGCAACCCTAGTGTGGGTATTTAATGGGTTTCTAAACTTAGGGATTGGATGTTTATGGGTGCTTGTTATTTGGGCTAATTTAGGATTTTCTTGCTATAATTAGTGGTTGCAAACACTAATTGACCTTTGGGTCCTTCTTAAGAAAGAGGACTTGAGTTTAGAAAATTAGTCCAACAAAGAATTGGGACAAAATCAAGAGATTGGTAGTCCCAATCAATGGGTTGGATCCATAGATGGTAAAATCCTACTTGAGTCCTAATTAACGGGTTAAACCTCGAGAGAGTAATACCCTACTTGAACCTAAATTGCTTGCTTATTTGACACCCGATTGGTCTCGATAGAGGTAATTAGGGCAAAGCCACTCAAACTACCGAGAGGTATAGAGTGGGAAATTTCGTGCATTGGTTATATCATTATCCCTTTGTTAGCATCCTTGCCTTAGAAATTGAAATCCGTTAAATACTCGCCTAGGTGATAGTCATAACCCTAGTGCCTTTATCCTTATAGAAAACAACTTCAAAAATAAATTAGTAGTTAAATTGCTTTCAACGTAGTATAAAACATAGTTGTAGTTTGAAAACCAACAAAATATGAGAAGTGTAATTAGAAACACAAGACACCACTAGATCATATAGACACTCACTCCAAATATTAACTCCCTGAGGATTCGATCCCGACCTATCGGGTAAAAGTTGCACCGACCCTCGTCTTCCTACTTATATAGTAGTGAGGGTTATAGCCGATCATGGGGATGGGTGGTTGGGGATTTGGAAGAGTTTGGAATGGTATAGAAACGCTTGGTTCCTTAAGGTTGGCTTTTAAGACCAAGTTTGACTTCGGTCAACGTTTTGAGTAAATGACCTCGGAATTGAGTTTCGACAATTCCGGTAGCTTCGTATGATGATTTCAGACTTAGGCGTATGTCCGGAACGGGTTTCGGATGACCCAGGAGCGTTTCGGCGCCAAATAGTGAAATATGATTCCTTAAGTTCAAAAATTGAGGTTTGGAACGTGTTTTTGTGTTATCGCGGCCCCAACGGAAGTCCGAGATCGGGAATAGTTCAGTGATGTCATTTATGACTTGCTTGAAAAATTTGGTGTCATTCTGAGTAGTATAGGTAGGTTCGGCGCATTAAAAGCGAATTCTAGAACTTGAAGTTCAAAGTTTGATTCAATTTGGTTTTGGGGTCGGATTATTAGTTTCATTGTTGTTTTTCACGTTCCAAAAATTCGAGCGAGTCTGTATCACGAATACAGACTTGCCAGTGCCTTTGTATAGGGTCCAGAGGGGCTCGGGTGAGTTTCGGACCCCTCGGAGCTAAATACAAAACACTAGATTTTTTGTATCTGGTTTCCTTCTATGCGTTCGCGGTTGTACTGTCGCGTTCGCATAGAAAGATCTGGGAAGAGGTGAAAATTACCATATGCATTCGCATAGGTGCTCCGCGTTCGCATAGGGTAAAGCGATGGGCCAGCCCAACTTAGCCCTTACTCAGTGCGTTCACACCCTCCCAGCCGCGTTCGCGTAGGTCTAGCCAGGCTAGCCTCCGCGTTCGCGTAGGTCTAGCCAGGCTAGCCTCCGCGTTCGCGAGCACCCCTCCGCGTTCGCATAGAAGGACTCAGAAGTCCTGGCCATTTTTTTATCGTGAACGCACTGCCCCTGCTGCATTCGCATAGAAGGGGGCAGCTGGGCAGTGACCTTTAAAAACGGGACTTAGTCTAATTTTTGACATTCTTCTTCTTCCTTGGGCGATTTTAGAGCATTTCAAAGGGGATAATCGACCTAGCCACTGTAAGGTAAGTGATTCCTATGTTAAATTTAGTTTAATACTTGAATTCTTAAGTATATTAACCCATTAATTAGTAAGAAATCATGGGTTAGAGTAAAACCCTAGGTTTTATGGAAAATGAGAGAATTACTGTGGAATTGGTTATTAAATCATATGAGAACTATATATTAATGATCCTTAGGCTATCGGTGAGTGTTTCCTTCAAAATTTTCCAGAATCCGAGCATGTGGGCCCGGGGTGTATTTTGGGATTTTTCAAAGTGAGTTGAAATAACTAATTAAATAGGGGAATTTCATACTTTTGAGTATAAATTAATTTATTTATGCAACATTTGACTAGCTTCGAGTCCTTGGGAGACGATTTTGGAGTTTCGGGCGCATTCTTGACCCGGAAATTAGGCTCGACGCGATGTGAGTCTCCTTTCTAACCTTGTAAGAGGGAATTTTCCCCATAGGTGATCATAAATAATTGCATGTATTTATTTGTGGGGGCTACGCACACACGAAGTGACGAGAGTCCGTGCATAGCTACTATTATGCCTTGTCTAGTAGATTAGGATTCACAAGCATGATTTATGTGTCGTATTTGTGATCTTGCATGTGGTCTGGGTAGTCTAATATCCTTGAATTTCACATATAAAGGCCTAGGAGGTTATATTTCGAAGTTGACATTATTGAATCCTTTCCTGCTAAGTATGATCCCTGATAAATTATCCGAAATTTCTGATGATTATGTATATATATACGGGAACCTGTGTCGCATGTATGATTCACGAGTGGGGTAGCCCTAGTATTATGTTAACCGCGTCGCATGTTCGATTCGCGAGCGGGGCAGATATATGCATCTATGGTTCGAGTCGTTCGACCCTCGGCAGTGCACATTTACTTTTCACGTTGTATCGGTCGTACGTTCACGGCTTGCCATGTGTTTGATGATTGATGGGAAGCCCTGTAATTGTATTTGTTGATTTTATGAAAAAGGGAAGGTTAAGTAGCTTGTATGCTATGGAAGTTGATACGTAAAGGTACTAGAGAACGTTATTTGATGCTCATTTCTTTATTACTGTTCACTACTGATATTCATGTTTAGTCTGATGTTATTGTATATTGTTTGGCCCTAGTAGTATCACGTCGACCTCTCGTCACTACTTCTTCGAGGTTAGGCAGGATACTCACTGGGTACATATTTTTTTATGTACTCATGCTACGCTTCTGTACTTAATTGTACAGGTTCTGAGGCTGGTGCATCTGGTTATCAGGTCGGAGCTCGACCCTGAGTTATATCTGGACTTGACTTCACGGTGAGCTGCTTCCCTTGACGATTCTCAACAGCACTATGGAGCCCTCTTTTGTTTATTCTTGTTGACTTCTTTCATACAGTAGGACAATTTATTTCATCTTTTGCATACTCTACTAGTACGCCTGTCGACTTGTGACACTAGTTCCTGGCACATACGTAGTAGACATTATATCTTTTGGGGTTGTATATATATTGGTTCATAATCCTTATGGCTACATTTGTTTAAGTTAGTAAATTCTTTTTTTCCGTTTCTACTTAATGTCTTAAACTTGAATTGGGTAAGTGTTGCAAATTAAGTGAAATTCTCTAGTAGGTAAATGGTTGGCTCGTCCGACTACGGTGTTGGGCGCCATCACAAACTGAATTAAGATTTGGGTCGTGACACAAACATTACATAAACAAATTTTCCTTAAAACATCTTAAGAAAAGAATTTTCATTTCTCAAATTGTCCTATAACCTTTTCGTCAGTTTCTAATAAGAAAATAACTACATAACAACATAAAAGTGTTAAATTCTTCAATATTTCCAATAAACATAATTTTTAGTACTCCCTCCGGTCTACAATAAGTGATCAATTTGTCTTGGGCACACCCATTAAGAAAATATTAAATTCTAGACAAAATAGTTAGTATGACTAAACTACCTTTAATTAAATATTACGGCATAATTTAATGTGAGGAGTAAAAGGGGCATTTTCACATATACCCGCTTTTTGGGTCACGCTTTAACTTATACCCGCTTTGCAAAAAAAAATTTCAAGCATACCCACTTTTCGCATAAACTTCAGGCATACAGGCCTGAAGTAGCAAAGGCAATCACACAAACTTCAGCATTCTAGGAGACGGGCCTGAAGTTGCTTGTAATTGCTGAACTTAAGCATTTTACTTGCTGAAGTTTTGTTCTCTATTTGTTGTACTTAAGCATGTTTTAGCTGAAGTTTTGTCCTGGATTCAATAGTTTTGTTGTAAAGCTTTTTCAGAAATATCATCAGAAGATGCTGAAGTTATTTAGTTCATTTGTAAAAACTTCAGCACTAAATAAGCTCAAGTTTTGTCCTGGTTTCATTAGTTTTGTCATAAAGCTTTTCAAAAACTTCAGCAGAAGCTGCTGAAGTTATGTAGTTCATTTGTAAAAACGTCAGCACTAAATAAGCTGAAGTTTTGTCCTGGGTTCAATAGTTTTGTTGTAAAGCTTTTTCAAAAACTTCAGCAGAAGATGCTGAGTTATTTAATTCTTTTGTAAAAACTTCAGCACTAAATAAGCTGAAGTTTAGTTTTGTCATAAAGCTTTTTCAAAAACTTTAGCAGAAGATGTTGAAGTTATTTAGTTCATTTGTAAAAACTTCAGCACTAAATAAACTGAAGTTTTGCACAGTAGCTGGAAGAAGGAGCGCTTGAAGTTGTAAAACTTAGGGTATATGTAACAACCTCCAAATATGAATACTCACAATAAAAGAAGAAGACTGAATGTTCAATTAATAACCAAAATACAGAAAGAAAGTTACAGAAGGATGGAAGAATAGTAACCTAGAAGAAGGGGATGAGAATGCAGAGAATACATAATAGGGGATGAGAAATAGAAGGCAACTCTGTCAATAACATAGCATACCTAATTTCACCTAACCTACTACTATTTATTACTTTTCCATTTACCCAATTCTTTCCTCACATGCTCTTATCCCAGGGTTCCACACGTAATTTGCTAATTTTTCCAACATGCCTGCCATGAGATTATTTTCATTTATAACAATACCCCCGCCCTCTATAAGAACCTTGTCACCAAGGTTAGAGTAGATAAACATTGATAGGATAGCGTTGATTATGTCAAGACTTGAATGTGACTCAAGAGTTGCATCAACAAGATATGGGTCGACAAAATTGCTAGCAAGAAGATCCCATGAGACTAATATTGTAAAGCTCAATGTCGGAATATGTAATACCTTTGCATCAACAATTGGATCAAATGGAACAGTAGTTGGGATCCCACAAGCTAATTCGCAAAAAATAGCATCAGCTTCAGCCACATTTAGGCTGACAACACATTGTTCCACCAAGACAGGACATAATCTCTTCAAAGTCTCCTGGTAAGCATGAGCTCTTAAGATAATGGAAAACTTTCTCTGTTGCGGGACATGCAGGGCAGGTGATCCTAACAACATCTCAACAGATTTGCTGACAGTTGGGTCATCTGTGGGAACTTGCATATTTTTAATCAAGGTCTGCCACCATATCGACTCAATGATCCACAAGAAAAGCCAATATGTGACTCTCTCTAAGTCAATTGTTGAAGTGCTCTCGGTATGCTAATCAGAAACAAATTGCAAAAGGTCATGCTTGCTTGATTGTTTGGTACCTAGAATCAATTTAAAGAGTCCCTCCGAACTTATACTTACCAGATAAACATCCAAATGTTTAATGATCGTCACAAACCCCGCAAGAGCTTGCACCAGCTTCATAGCGATGGAGTCAGGAAGGTCATTTCCTTCTCTTGCAAACCAGTCATGAAGAGATGTACAGAGATAAAATTTCAGTTCTTCAAGCTCACTGTCTATCTTAGGCTCACAATCTGCACACAAAGCCATTTTCATCCTATCATGCATTCTTTTCCCAAAAATCCACAATACTGAGAAAGCCTTTGCTTTCGAGCCTCGCATTGGGCCATTGGTAGCAAACGTGCTCAATCGTTTGCTGAATTATTCCTTGGCCACGATGGTAACAAACAACAAATGCAACAACACCTCTTACTACTTTCTCTTCCTCGTGTATTGCAAAAGTTGGCTAAAAATGTCTTTGATGTTCATTCTAGCACCTCTACTTCCAATAGCATAGGAGAGTGTCAAGTTTACAGGGCCTACTGCAGTAGTATCACTTTGATGTCCATCAGTGTTGTAGATTGTGTGCTGCCGTAAACAACTGCACGCCAACCAGTTGTAGTAACATAAGAGCTCAAGGGTGAAGTAAAGACAAGAAAGTGTCCGGGATTTGTATCAACGACGCCATCAATATACGCTTGAAATGATGCATCCACATTAGCAGGGGGTACTTCCAGAACAGTGTTAGTGACCTGGGAAAACTTAGAAGCCATAGCAATCCTCTCACTATAGACACTAGTTGGTGGTATGGAAGATGCCAACACAGTGAGCAATTTGTTGTAAATCATGTCATCGAACATCCCTCTCCAATTGTCTAGCCTACTAAATTTGATATACATATATACATATATATATATATATATATATATATATATATATATATATATATATATATATATATATATACCAGAATAGTCAAAAATAAAATTGGAGAAAACTTACTAGTTGTAAGTTTGTGCCCCGTGTCACACCACTTGTCTAAATAAGCGTTGTAATTATGGTAGAACCACCATATATTGTTAAGAACTTCATGCAGATTGGGTTCACCATGACCGCCTAAGCGTACAAGATGTTGCGTCCCATCAATTTCATCATCATAAATCATGGCGTTGTAATCTTGTTGTAACGACCCGGTCGGTCGTTCCATAGAATTTGCACCGTTATTCATGTTTCTGCCTTTTTATGCATTGTTTAGTTGTTTATGATGTGTTGGAGTCGGGTGGTTTGGGTTCGAAGTGGTTGTAATGAGAATTGAGACACTTAGTCTCTTAGAGTAGCCTTATAGTTAGAAAAGTCAACTGGGAGTTGACTTCTTGGTAAAAGACCTCGGAATGAGGATTTTATGGCTCATATAGCTTAGTTAGGTGATTTGGGACTTAGGGGTGTGTTCGAAATGTAATTTTGTTGTCCGGTGTAGAATTAGGCTTGAATTGACGAAAGTTAGTTTTTGGTGATTTTCGATCGGTAGTGGAAAATAGGCTATCGGGATCAGAATGGAATTCCGGAAGTTGGAACAGGTTTGTAATGTCATTTTGGATATGTCTGCAAAATTTTAGGTCAATCGGATGTGTTTTGGATGGTTTCGACATCGTTGGTGGAATTTAGAAATTTCAAAGTTCATAGGCTTGAATTTGATGTGATTTTGGTGTTTTGATGTTCTTTTGGGTGTTCCGAGAATGCAACTAAGTTTGAATGATCATATATAATATGTTGGTATGTTTGGTTGGGGTCCCGAGGGGCTCGAGATTGATTTCGGATGGTTAACAAGAATTTTGGAGTGGAGAAAATGCAGCTTTCAGCTGCTGGTGCGATTTTACTGGTGTAACCGCACCTGCGGATGGGGAATCGCAGGTGCGGGCCCGCAGGAGCGGAACTAGGCCAGCCCAGGGAAAGGCGCAGATGCGGACACTTGACCGCACCTGCGAGGTCGCAGGTGCGGAAGTGGAGCCGCGGGTGCAAAATTGCCCGGTTTAATGAAAAACCGCAGGTGCGGTCCACCTGAGCGCAGGTGCAGACCGTAGGTGCGAGAATTAGACCACAGGTGCGAAAAGCCTGGGCAGAAAAGTATAAAAAGGAGACTTAACGATTTTTAACCCTCTTTTCACCATTGTTGTGCGGATTCCGAGCTTTTTGAGGGTTTTTGAAGAGGGAAACGTTTGTGCATCATTCAGGTAAGCTTTTTGGACTTATTAACTCGATTATATGTGATTAAAGAGCTTATTAACAGTTTTTAATTGGGGAAAATCAGTGGGAAAATGGGAAACTAGGGCTTGAGTTTAAGAGGCCTTTTAGAGGTGATTTGAGGGATCATTTGGACTCCGATTTCAGAGTTCTTTATATGTACGGACTCGTGAGATGATGAGGATCGTTTTGGTATAAAGTTTGTCGAGTTCCGAGATGTGGGTCCAGGGGTCGGGGTTTGGCAAATTCGGTTGAGTTTCGTCCCCTTAGCATAAATTGATGTGAAAAATCTGAACTTGATAGATTTGGAGCACTAAGAAGTTGATTCGAGGGGCAAGCATGTTGCGGAGTAGCTTTTCGAGCTAGTTTGAGGTAAGTAATGTCTTTAAATCCTGTCCTGAGGGTATGAAACCCCGGACTTTACATCCTTTCACGATTTTGAAGTGGCGCACACACTGGATGACGAGTGTGGGGCGTGCACGAATTGGAAATTTGAAAATATGTTCCCTTTGAGCCAACTATTGAGTTGCAAAACTGATTTTAAAGCATATGTTAGATAATATTACTATGTTTTGATATATTTGGGTTATAAGCCATGTTTGGGGCCTAGTGCCAATCTGTTTTAACCCCTTAGGGGCTATTTTCTAGTATTCTCACTATTTTGATCATGAATTTACCCTCAATCCTTCTTGTTAAATTGCTGACACTCAGATTTGTTGAAATTGTTATTTCTTGAAATGAAATACTGTTTTGGGTCGAGAACCCCGTTTATTTATGGCCCGAGTGGCATGTTGAGAGTGTATGACTGAGTGAGGCCGAGGGTCAATGTGGTGAGGATATTTATGATATGAGAGAGGTCGAGTGCCTGAGTGATTGATGCCATGCATTGGTTGTTTATAGCGCTTGGGCTGTAGGAGCCCCTCCGGAGTCTGTACACACCCCCAGTGAGCGCAGGTACCTACTGAGTGCGAGTGTTGAGTGACGAGTGATTGGGAGGTATGAGTGACTGTGAGGTGCTGAGTGACTGTTACTGAGTGATGGTGAGGTGCTGAGGGACTATTTACGAGTGATGATTATGCCCGAGGGATAGTTTTATGATGATATTTGGTTGAGTTTTGACTATGCTTCACTTTATCTTTCATACTGATATTTTTGGGAGTTTTACTGAGAAGCCTTGGAAAATATACTTGTTTCAAAAGATTTTATGGAAATTGGTTTTCAAACTTATGTATTAAATGTATACTTTACTTAGACTCTGTGTTTTACTATTGGTGAATTGGTGTTTTGTGTTGTGTGTTTCTTATCCTCAGACTTGATTTATTTTCATTACTACTGAGTTGGCGTACTCATCATTACTCCCTGCACCTCTGTGTGCAGATCCAGGTACTAGTTCTGAGCAGTAGTCACTTGCGTTCATTTGGCATCAGCTTTGCGATTTCGAGGTAGCTGTCCAGCGTCCGCAACTTCTCCATTTCCCTTCCTTAATCTAGTATTTAGTATTTTGTTCGAAGACAGTGTATTTTGGCATTAGCAGTGTTAGTATTATTCTTAGATGCTCGTGATCAGTTGACTCCAGTTCTGGGGGATTTGTTTAGACTGTCAGGTTATATTATGCTTGATTAAAGACTTAGAGAAATTTTTATACTTATTATGTTGGTTATTAATGATTTGAGAAACTTTACTAAAATAAATGTGTAGTTATGTGATGGTTGGCTAGCCTGGTTCCACGATAGGCGCCATCACGACCTGTTAGGATTTGGGATCGTGACACTTGTTTTGCATGAAATTTTAGCAACGTAATTATTTTAGCAGCAAAGTCACTATCCTAGTTTCCCATATAGACTATATATAACATTAGCTGCCCAGTATCAAACCAACTGCAAATGTTGATGACAAGTTTCTGGTGAAGCCACATAAGTTTTGAATTAGCCCCATGAAAGACTTTAAAAGTTTTCGACAAACATGGGCCATTGTGAATGTGAATATGTATGACGTCTGTAAATGGATGTGTGATTTCAACAGGTCTCGCTATGTTCTCCGGTACTACATACTCTTGGCAAGGAGAAGGTACAAGAAAGATGGTTGCCGCATCAGTTGGAGAAACATAGTTCTTGTTAATGGTTCGTTTGAGAATTCCATCAAGATACGCAACATCAAAGGACTCAACATCAAATTTAGCTTCACCTAACAACTCCCAATCATACAACTTCTCAAATGAATAACTCCATACTTTTCTAATTGTTTCAAACAGTGTATGTGCATATGATGGAGAACTTAAAGGAATATGCATAAGAGGTGTACACCCTAAAGTAAGGATGAATTCCTGCCCTGTGTCAACCCATCTGGCCACATAACTAGAATTTGATAGTCTAATATCTCTTGCGTCCATAGCCCAACTACCAGAGTGTGGTACCAGTGAAAGTACTTGGCTAGAAAACGCTAAGGTGTTCGCCAAAGGGAAATTGATTCCAGTACTTAGCACGATCCTATTTTTAACCTTATACTCACGTGCAACAAAAGAAATCAAAAATGAAGTCGTATCGACAATTTGAGTAGGCAACCAACATGTATCTTTTTGGAAATTTTCAGCAAGCACCATGTCTTCCTCTGAGTCGCCATCATCCAAACCAGTTTCATCAGTGAGTATCGTGGAGCAGCACTTATGCGGCATTTTGTCAAACACCTGGCCTTCCTTTATGAATTCCTCTTTCTCAGTCATCAGTAGCTCCTATAATATTTTCCTGTTTTTAAGAGGTTCAACTCCAATAAGACTTCCATTAGCGACATTGTACATGGAATTGGCATCAAGATGATTTTCTGGTAACTCACTATTTTCAATTGTTGTTTCATCATCGTGGGAGGTGTCTGGCATTTCCTCGAACACCTCGCATGCCACGTTCAGGTTGTTGTTGTTCAGTGCCACGTTCAGGTTGTTGTTGTTCGAGTGCTTATTCCAATACTAAGACGAGGGTGAGGTGCTAATGTTGCACCATGATGTAATGGCCGCATCTCGTGCTAGAAAATCCTCCAAGGGCTTGCGCTGTTGGTAAACGGCTAAGAACCCAGCACGTGCTTCTCTAGTTCGAGTGCGAAAACGCAACGTCAATTTCTCCTTAAAATGGTTTCAATCAAAAAATTGCTCATTTCGAAACAACCAATCAAACCAAGCAAGAGCTTCACCATCAAGGTAGTGGTAAGGGAGAGGTAACTAGTCCTTTTCGGAGAAGCCAAGGTAGGTGAAGTACAACTCTGCTCGAAAAATCTAACCCTCTGGGTTTCCACCGCTAAATCTAATACGACCATTGTTATTGGAGTACGAACGATGAAAGCACCAATGTAACAACCTCCAAATATGAATACTCACAATAAAAGAAGAAGACTGATTGTTCAATTAATAACCAAAATACAGAAAGAAAGTTACAGAAGGATGGAAGAATAGTAACCTAGAAGAAGGGAATGAGAATGCAGAGAATATAGAATAGGGGATGAGAAATCGAAGGCAACTCTGTCAATAACATAGCATACCTAATTTCACCTAGCCTACTATTATTTATTATTTTTCCCAATTCTTTCCTCACATGCCCTTATCCCAGGGTCCCACACGTAATTTGCTAATTTTTTCAACATGCCTGTCATGAGATTATTTTCATTCATAACAGTATAAGTTAAATAATTTAAAAAATATGAGTACAGGTTAAATGGGGGCGACCAAATAGGGCGCCTCGTGCAATTTTTACGGAGTAAAAGACTTTTTAGGGATATGTACATAAGGTTAATTTTGAAAAAACAAATTGAATTTTTTTTATTATATAAATTGACACTTATTTTGAATCAAAATAGAAAGACAAATTGGTTACTTATTATGGACCAGAGGGAGTTCTTGTTACGTTGTGCCAGTTTAAAGGATCTTTTTTTTAGATAAAATACAAAATAACGAGAGAATTAGAAAAAGCAAAAGTCACCTTTTTCACTATTTGATGACTTTATAATTTGTGAACTTTGTGTTCCCACTTTGTAGCATTCTATTAGTCCCTTCTGTATGAGTATGATTGTCCTTTCAATGTTGTCTCATTGACCATCTTTTTGAGTTGAAAACCAAAAAATAAAACAAATAATATGAAAAAGTTGTCTTTGATTGAGAATTTTTTGTGTCATGGTGCTCGGTGCTCACATTAACCTAATCCTTTAACAAAATTCAAAATGTTCCTACCAAAAAATATTATTCATCAAAGAAAAGGACAAAACAAAAAAAAATTAAAAAGCCTAATATGACCTTTTCCTATGTCATAAGTTTGCCTCTTGAAAGTGACTTTTTTTTGTTGTTGTTGTGAAGACAGTTAACATCATCGAGCGAAGCTCCTAAACCCGCAGTAGGTATTGGTATGGTCAAAGATTTCTTTTATTCCGCGGTCTAAGTTATTTATATTCCGTATCTGTAAAAGTATATTTAAAATTTATATATATATATATATATATATACAGAAATGTATATATAATACTAATAATATATATTTTTAGCTATTATTTTAAAATCAGCTATACGGTGACATTTTTCCTATTGGTTAACTGAATATATTAGTAGTACAGAAAATGAGGATCTAGGACAACAATATTTTTCAAGATACTTAAATGATTACTTTAATTGAAAATATACGCTTTTAGTAGCATTATTTGCATTCCGTATTTAAAATTTATCTTAATTTTATTTTCTTGTTTTTGATAATAGTCCACGTCAATATATATTTTCGATATTTTGGTGAGGGGGATACGGGATAAAGAAGGGAAGAAAATGCTCGTCATTTTGTATTATTTTGGCATCCAATTTTTCTACACTTGGTTCATAGTGAAATTATGGATTAAGAAAACCAAACTAACTTCTATTTTTCTACACTTGGTCCAATAGCAACTCTTAAGTGAATGTAGTTTTTCTTTTTCTTATTTAAAACAACTAAGGTAGTAAAGCAGAAAATTCACTATCATAACACGCTTAAAGGGACAACTTTATGTGCATTAATTATGTATCGTTATAAATAGAATTTTATTTACGGTGAATATCTATATTCTAAAGAGATTCTAGGTTTTGTTACTTAGTGGCTAAGTCACTAAGTATTTCGATAAGATTTCAATAAGAATTTCAATGGATGATCTACCCCATTGTAGATCATCCCAAAATTCAATAAGAATTTTCTTTCTCTTTCTCTGCAATATTGTTTTTGTTCTTTATTGTTTCATAACACGTTATCAGCACGAGACTCTAACCAATTGAGTAAAAACTTTGGGATTAAGCATAATGATTGTCAATTGTTCCATGAACTTCCTTCATGATCAAATTCTGGATTTAAAGTAAATATTTTACTTAATTTTTCTCTTTTAAATTCTTGAAATTCTATATATTGATTTTAAATGCAAGCAAAGACAATAAATTTTATTATAACTCTTATGAGTTTGCAAGAAAAACTAACCACCTGGAGTGGTAAAATTTCTATGTCTTGCCATGATCAGATTCATGTATGATTATGGGCACAAGAAGTGAAAACTCGTCCCATCGAATTTGCTTCATTCTCATTCCCCTTAAGAGAATGTGATAACAACATGTGATAAGTCTAAAAGACAAAATTATTACCGTGAAGGTATCAATGGATGTGGACGTGGCAATAGACGAAATTATAATCGTCATCATTATGGTAATGAGAATAATAATAATTCTCAAAATAATCTTTCACTCTTTGAAAGTAATATTTGTCATCGATTTGACATGAGATTTTGTAAAGCACATATAGATGATTATGGTCCGTTCATGATGTGAATGTGACAACATCTGATTTATGAATACATATTCATTCTTGGAAGAATATGAACGTGCTAGTGGTAGTGAATATACCACACTCACCTCTAAAGGGAGGTTTGAGATGAAATAAGAAAATAATTTCATTATTATCGCATGAATGGTCATTGATCACGTATCTATTGTACGCCAAAATATTTTGGTAATGTGATTATTAAGAATAACAGTAATGCAAGAAACAGATCTTGCATATAATTTTGACCATGACCATAATGATATAACTTTCTCTTTAAAAGAGATATTCACCATATGGATGTTGATGAATATGTGGTAGTACAAAATTAATTGAGAACTCTGGAAGAGCCAATTATTACTATTTTGGAGGAATACAATTTATTGTGTTGTAGTAAGTCTCAAAGAAACTTATTGAGTTTCTAAAGTATTCGCGAAAGTGATTGGTTATACTGAGACTATAAATAAAGGAAAGATTTAATATCTTTTATTACTACAACTTGTAGCGGGGTAATATGTATGTGAAAAGCTACCCGCTTTATTCTCCAGTTTGTACAACACAAACAAAAGAATCATGATAAAATAGAAGTTTATTGATATAAACCCATATCATAATAAACTTGGAGTTTATTGATAATTGCACACGTCATGGTATAAACCTGAAGTTTATCAATATTGATAATTTATTCAATTGGCATAATTGGTTTAGCCATATCAATTCAAGTATGATGTGCAGAAATAAAAGAGAATTCACATGAGTAAATATTAAAGAACTAGAAAGTTCTTTACGAATTCTCTTATTTTGCTTGTTCTCGCGATTAATAGACCAACTAAAATTGGGATTGAATCCCATGAATGCTGGAAATATAAAAGGTGAATATGGACCCATTCACCTGCCATGTATACCTTATAAAGATGCATCTATGAAATGGTTACATGTGCGATTATTATTAACCTGCAACCTGGTGTTTGCAAGGTAATTTGCTCAGTAATTTAATTTAGAGCATAATCTCCAGATTTTTTATTCAAGATAGTTTAACTTGATAAGTTGGTTTACATCACAATTGGTTTAGCAAAATGATTTATTGAGTGTCTCCACTTAATAGCTAAACTATTGCTTACGAGAACAAAGTTATCTATATTAGTTTGATATACGTTATACACGAAAGTATATTACATTCTCCCCTCACAACTGGTTCAGGGTCAGGAACCAAAAAATTCCATCTTATTATTATTGATGTGCGGCGTATATTTTGATTAACACCATAACGCACAAAGATGAGTTCCCAAAGTTGAGGAAGCAAGTTAATTTTTCTAACATGAGGAGGAGAGATGATAAATATTTGAGAAAAGGTTACGTGGAATGAATTATATTCTCTATAAGCATGATAATGTGATAGCGAGGATTTTCAAGGTGCAATATTCATTGAAGTTAATATGTTTAATTATTCATCAAATCTCTGCTGACGACAACCTTCAAGAAGCTAGTGCACAAGATTTGGATGCAAAGGCTCGAGGATGTGGATTGATGCTCTCATTAGGGGGAGTTAATACGCGTTGTACTCTTTTTCCTTACAAGGTTTTGTCCCACTGGGTTTTCCTTGCAAGATTTTTAACGAGGCAACCAAAAGGCGTATTATCAAAACATGTGTACTTTTCTTCCTTTACTAGAATTTGTTTTCATTGGGTTTTATTTTAGTTAAGGTTTTAACGGGGCATATTATCCGTTGAATAGACATTCAAGGAGGAGTGTTACAAATAGAATTCTATTTATGGTGAATATCTATATTCTATAAGATCTTCTAGGGTTTGTTACTTAGTAGCTAAGTCACTTTTTCCCCCATAAATAAAAGGATCTTATCCCATTGTAAATCATCCCAAAATTTAATAAGAATTTTCTCTCTGTCTTTCTCTGCAATATGCTCTTGTTCTTTATTGTTCCATAACATATATCAACTACTTCCTCGTTTACATTGTGACAAGTGATTTTTGTCTGTTTCGACAACCTTTTATAAAGTTTATACTATTAATATAATCTTAATTTGTTTTTGTTTTTATAATTGACTTATATTAATTATTCTTTAATGTCCTTTTAGAATTTTACATAAAAGGTTATTCTTTTTTTCTTTTTCCCTAAAGTAGTATTCCCAACTTTTCTTTTAAACATGATTCGAGTTCATTTTATTAGAGCAATTAGGTACTCCTAAAAAATAAGGCTGCATGCAAAAGTTTATTAATAATGTAGGTTCAATGAAATTAAAGCAGTGTTAAATCATTCACTCCTTATAAATTAAAGATTAAGAAACAAATACTTTCTCTCCGTATGATTTACTAATCAAAAAGCCTTTTGGAAAGCAGCTAATGCAATTATGCATGATCATAATTGCCCACCAATTACTTTGAAGCAAAGCACTACTTGTAATATTTATTTTTGCTTTTCCACTTTGCACACATGAAGCAAATGTGTGGGGTAACTTAACTTTAAATTTAATAATGATTGTGAAATATCACCAAGGGAATCGGTTGGAATTTATAAGAGGAAAGGAAAAATAAAAATAAACAACTAACATTTTGCACAATAGAATTGATTCTTGAAGTCTCCTCTATCTCTATTTTTCCAACAGTTCTAAGGATTAAATTGTGAATGGGCCACCAAACCTTGAGATGCTGCATTTTCTTGTTTTTTTTACCACTTGGTATTCGGAATAATCCAGTCCTCTGTACATGGAGATTTTATTGTGACCTACCAAATCTCGTCCTCATATTTCGAATCCGAGACCTTTGGATGGACAACATCTTTCGAAAAGTTAAAAGGCTGAAAAAGTTTTATGGCCGTCCTTGCAAAGTTTGTGTTCGTTAAGATAAATTTGTTCGAGATAGTTGAGCGATTATAAATCAAATTTCAACCAATAAAACATAAATTTGGACGAATAACACTTTCGTGGGTCTAAATTGGCATCCTTTAGAAATGCTCAGATTAGGCACGTGTAATATGATGTCTACGTGAATTTATAAATGAGGTGATAATTATTAACTAATTAAGTATCCAAAACCATTAGTCCATTACAACGGCTTTGTCTCTAACTATAATCTCGAATTAGATTATATGCTCAAAAAGGTATGTTCTTGATCAGTCCACGTTTTTTGACATAGACGTGATTACCTAGACTGGATTTGGTCCCCTCTTCACTTGGTTAAATCACATACTCGGATATATCCTAAGGTTGGATGCAACTTAATTAGGTTTAGGATTCGTGTGAAGAAGGCAAATTCCAGACATTGGCTTCAAAGCATGTGCAGTTCAAGATAGTACATGATTTCTGTGAAGAAAGGACGTAAAAATAAACTAGCATGCAGAAGGGTAAATACACGGCCCCAATGGCAGAGCCGCATTGAAGCAATCGCGAAAAATTACAATATTTTGCTAAATAATTTTTTTTTTGTTTTACGCATATTTACTACACGTTGCCTCATCTTGACTTTTCGATGTATCTAATTATTTATATTTTGACACCCCTTGACTTTTCAATGTATCTAATTATTTATATTTTGACACCCCTTGATGAAAATTCTGAATCCGCCACTGCACAGTCTCAGTGTTATCATCTAACAAATCTATCTATGCACAATCTAAAGCAGATAAAATAGTATTGAGAGATCACAGAACATAATCGATTTCAAGATATAAAAATATGCTGCAAGTGCTAATTAAATTTTTATTTTTTCCAAAAATTTTGGGTGTTAGTTTTAATATCGAAATAAACAATGAACATCATTCTACATAAGTGTTGGCATCATCAATTTAGGAGCTTATTCGACGTATGCATGTGTCATAACTTTTTGCTCTAGAATATTTAGCATAGAGCGAATAGTGGTCGAATCCTTGCGAAGTTCCTTAACACGAGGGAAAGTTAATTTTTGATTTTCTGAATTTTCTAAAATGTTACTAATACATATTTACACATTTACAACGTCAAATTCACCTCATTATTCAGAAGTACTTGCTGAATTACTCCCAATCGACATCAAAGAAGCCAGCATCTTTCATTTCTGAGTAGTATACATTCTCCAGATGCAAGTCATCCTCCTGCACACATGATTTAGACAAAGCAGGTAAGCTTTTACAATATCTCTCTGTAGAAAGAAATTGGATATATTTGTCCAAGTAAGAGTTCTGTTCTGCGCTTTGCAGGTCAAGGACATAAGATTGGAAACCAGCAAGGATGAATAATGAATTGATGATACCTGGAAAAAGTCCGCCAGGAAAGTAACATAAAGAAGAGGAAGGTACACGGCATGGTAACAGATGACTGTGATATTATACAACCTGTGATTCAAAATGAGGATCACTGAGTAAACTAAAAGTAGCTTAAGCATAAACCATTTAGTGGTTTTAACCAACTTCTGAAAGCAAGATCGTTATCATTTATCAATATAGTATGAAAAAAGACTGCAATTTGTTCAAGTTGCAGCTGCTTCATGCATAAAACTGGGTTTATGTCAGTTTGAATATAACCGTTTGGATGAGACAGCAACGAGCAAAAAAGGGATTTCTCCACTTACACTTTTTACAACGATTTTTTTTTCTGTTCTAAATCACATGTTCTGTCATACCCTTCCTGGGATACATTAAAGATGCAGCGAAGGAGCTTAAAAGCTACACCAGCTTTTTTAATTCCCCCCCCCCCCCCCCACCCCCCACCCCCCGGGCCGCGGTTTAGCTGAACTTGTCAAATTGCATGTAATATCCCAACCTGTGAACTCATACTACATTGGTTTCAATATGATAACGCTTTCCCTTAAATAATCTTCAGGAAAAATGACTGCCCTTTTTAATCACATTAGAGAACAAAGAAACATCAAATGACAAAGATCATAATGTGGATTCACTAAAGATGACATACCATAATCCAAATCCAGCCCCATGTGCTGCAAGTGCACATGCAAGCAAAGTAGTCACATTTAAGCAAAACATGATGGAAATATAGTTCTGGAATGCAGGTCTTGCTGCAATGACAGAAAGATATTAATTGTAAGGACGCAATGATGTCAGTTCATAATAAACCCAACATAAATTCATAAGATGAAACTCACCTGGCAACCTTTCTCTCCATCTAGATCGATACATAAAAAAGATGAGGCCATATACTCCAGTTAGCAGCAGCTTGTGGACAACCCATAAGGCCCATTGAGAACCGTTGGTGCTAACATCAAACAACTGAATACCAAATCCAAATAGGTAGATCCCCTGGAAGAATTAATAGCACGCATCAATACCTCTAGTATAATATAATTCACAAAAAGAGGGTGTACTACTCTTAGCACGGATGAGGCACACAAGAAGCATCACAGAGGTGCTGAATGCTGACATGAATCCCTGATCCTCATAGGACATAAATACTAAACAACTCAAAAACAACTGCAATTAATTGGGAATTAGGTCATTCAAAAGCTCAAAGAGGATATAACCAGCAACATGACAAGCCACTGAAACTTCTGACTTTCAAACTCAATTTGTGCCAGATACCTCTTTTTTCTTTAAAAGAAAAGTGATGTTCGACATATCTATAATTAATAATAATAATAATAATAAGAAGAAGAATGACTCTTTTTTATCAACTTAAGCTTTCATATGAGGTGCTCACACACTTTAGCATGGAGTGAAAGCAATAAAAATCCTGGTCTCGCCGCCACCAATCATAAAGAAAAATGTATCTCCACATGCTTGGCCAAAAAAAAGGAATAAGGCTGGGTGTGTTAAGACATAATTACATGAATAAAAATTTCTCCTCTCAATCAGCTAAAACTTTTAGATGAGATGATCACACACCTTCAACAAATACTAACAGTACCAAAAATGGAGATAGATGCCTTTTTTCTATTAGAGCCTTCGAGCCCATTTTGTGACAGGATCTATTAATTCTTTTCAACTAAGTAACTAACCATTAATTGTTGCACAAAAAGTTCTCTGTTAAATAACTAGTAGTCTATCCCAAAGTCGATTTAGTCATCTTCACTACCGGGGAAATTTTTGTGAGCTCCAAATACACACAAAATGTAAGAAGACTCTTTGAATGTGAAAACATAGAGTTTTTCATTCCTTCAAGCACTCCATGTAGTAAGTTCATTTTTTAAATCCCAAATACATTAGATTTAGGATCTAGAGAAATCCATCTTGCCCACTAATGGGTAAAGCTACATAGAATTTTCTCAAAGAATGGAGGAGTTTTACTTGCGCGTATTATAATCCACAACATTGCATCTGCTGATGAATATAGGTGCAACATTTGCAGAAAACAACGTATATTATCATGCAAATAATAAGAAAGGATGAACACCTTTCTCGGCCTTTTGGCTAAGATCAAGTGCAGGAAAGGATGAATATATGTTTCTTATTTATGGTTATGTTTATTCTCTCGTATATATACACCATCCTCAAATTGAATATCTTGTTTTGAAGTTTCATGGCATTCCAACAAATGCATAAAGAACATGAAGGGGATAGCAACGCACTTTGGCCTTGGAAGCAGTTATGGAAGTCGAAGGCGCCCTATAAAGTCAGCTGTTTCCTCTGGCTAGTCTCACATGATGCATGTCTCACTCAAACCAAACAAAGAAGTTTAGATATTGCTAGTAGATGTTTTTTGTGCAACAGTGCAGAGGAGAACAGCAGCCATCTTTTTTTTTTACAGTGCCCTGTGACAACGCATATTTGGGCCCTTTGTCCAACCTATTTAAAGTTCATTTTGTAATGCCATTCACTGTGAAGGATATTCTGACAAGCTTGGGGTTGAAGGATCAAATCAGTGAGAAAAGCATGGGAAGCAGTGACAAGTAGTGTGTGTTGGGTTATATGGAAGGATAGAAATGCTAGATGCTTCGAAGGGAAAACAGAGAGTGTTCCGACGATCAAATTCAAGTGCTTATCGCTTTTGGCTTTTTGGTGTAACTTACAAGTTGTTAAAGATGAACATAGTATATTAGGTTTCATAGATTCTTTACAGGATAGGAGCTTATTCTGGTGTAAACCTTCTTTCCGTTTTGTCCTTGTACAGAAGGGTTTCAAACTTTGAAATTAACCAGGCAGTCAGGCACTAGCTTTGTGCCAGAATTCTAATTTTGTGCTATAATACACCACTTTACCTGTTAAAAAATCATGAAGATAAATATAATGATATGCTTCTTACAATTTTTTCCTAGTTCTTTTTGCCTCTATATTTATAATAATCCTTAAGCTAAATCTCGTATTTCATGATTGACTGAATTTTTTCTTTATCCTCTTTTGACTATCTTCGAATGTATATTGCATCTTGAACTCCCTATATCACAGACTGTACATACATAATCAACTCCAGTGCAACCACTATGCTGCAAGTTGACCATCCATCTTAACAAGGGGAATGAGAGATCCACGAGTTAGTCACTTACTTTAAGGATTGGAGCAGAAAATAAGTAGTACTCCATTATATAAGAAGTTCCACGACTTTCCTTCACTGAAGTGGAGATTTTCTACTACAGTCTAATAAAAACAGCTAGACATTCAATATTGAGTCATAGGATGTTATTTTCATCAAGCTTTTTAAATCTCTAAGTAAATACTTTACAAGAGAGAAAGTATAGCTTTCAATTTTAATTTTACTGAAGAAAAACAAAAAAGAAGTGAGGAAATAAAAAAGAGGTCAACTTGTAAATTTTAAAGGTTTAACAAATTAACAAATGAAACACAAAGTTAAAATAAAGCGTTCAGCTGAGAAGAGTATGCTTAAATAGATGACATATTTCTCTGCTGCTATTGCCAATTTACCATGGCACCTGTTTTTCTTAGACGAGTATACTCCCGTTCATCGTGTTCTCCGTGTCCCCTCTTCCCTCTCCCTGCAATTTTCCTATATCCTCACACTGGACATATCAATTTCCGCCTCCCCTCTTCCCTTCCCCTGCAACTTTTCTACTTTCTCACGCTGGACACATACTTTTTCCTTATTACGTGATAAAGATTGAACATCAAATTCTCTTTTTCTACTCCTTAGCCGTTTGCCTGAGCCAAGGGTCTATTGGAAACAACCTCTCTACCTCCACAAAGGTAGGGGTAAGGTCTGCATACACACTACCCTCCCCAGACCCCACTATGTGGGATTATACTGGATTACTGGGTATGTTGTTGTTGTTGAATTACTTAGTCCTTACATTATCCTAATAGAAGTACCATATAAGCCGGTCAACTTAACATTAAGCAATTGCATGGACATGGTAACTGCAACAATAGGCAAGCAAAAGTTCAATGATAAAACAGAACAAGATCATACCTTGAGAAACATGTCTAGACCAACTGCAAGTGCTGAGATAAGAAAGGTCTGCGTTAAAGCCTCACGTCCACTAGCATGGTTCCCTTGAAGTAGAAAGGCTATCAAGCTTACTTCAAGAAATAGCATGCCGGATGTTGTGAACAAGGAGAGAACACTCCACAGAAAATGTTTCGCTGGAGAACACTCCCACGCCTGTGGGAAAAGTAGGTTAAAGAAGAGAATGATAGACAGATAGTTTAATTAAGTTTAATTACAGATAGATCTTTAAGCGAATGTGTAACAACCACTACACAACAGACACCCAGAAGCATCAATAAAATCGAGAAATGATAGATATTGTATTAAAATGGAGATTTCCTCTTCACGAGAACCAAAAGAACTCATACTTTTAGCCATTTCCTGCCTTAGACAGCAATTTGAGAAAGGAAAAAAGAAGCTCTCTTACAGGGTCAAGCCCATAAAGAGAAGCATATAATACATTAAGGACCAACAATAACTCAAAAGGTTGTCATACTAAATATAAAAGGACATCATAGATGGCACCAGCATCCAATCAGTTCTCATTTCTCCGGTTTTCTTTGGGATAATAATGTATAGAAATGCTTGCAAAAATTTGTGGAACACTGGAAACAGAGATTGGACGATAACAGCCATCAATATGAAGTCTTTTGTAATAAAATAATTCTAAATGACCCCATATGCAGAATTTATTAGTTTTCATCTTGTTGTTTCTTCGTTTTTGTCTTATTCATTCCACAGGAAACACCACTATTAGAGTTGTATCTTTTCACGTTAAAGGAAGCAGGAACAGAAAATCCGATAAAAGAGGCTACACAATAAGTGCATCAAGAAGCTGTAATATTATTCTCTGACAATTAGCATAGAAAAAATGATCATTGGCATATTTCCGAAGGAACTAATCATGCGTTCGTGGACAATCATTTTCCAATCATAGCCAGAAACAACTCACTAGACGCTATTGTAGCTAGAAACACAGGATTCCATTTTGTAATTGTTTACTAGACTTAAAAACAATAACTTCAACATGTACTAACATTATTCCAGGAAGTACACTTCTCAAAACCAAAAATTTAATAAGTTACATACTTAACACTTTAACAGGCTAAATTGAACAGACAAAACGCACAAAATAAAAAGGTACCTGAAGAGAGGACCAGGCCAAATTGAAGAAGCTAACGAGCCAGAGAATGGCATAGAGAGCAGTGACTACATGCGATCTGCCATTGGAAACCTTCGAGAAGCTTCTCTTGGCTTGGGAAGCCAAGTATACAACAAACAGTGCTGAAGGCACTATCATCAATACATTATGCCATAAACCGTGACACTCTATTAGCCAACCGTACAACCAACCGCCGCCGCCTCCTGCTACGACCACCGCTCCTGCGGAAGAAGACGGTGGTAGCTCCGACACTATGGATTCCACAGATCTCATTTTTCCATCAATCATCAAAAAGCCCTAACCTTTAGCTAATCCGTGCGATTATCAGATGAGATAATAGAGGTCATGTTTAGGTAGAAATTATAATTTGGACTCTTTCTATGCTCCGTTTTAAAATAAAAAAGAAATTGAAGTCAATTTATCATGTGTATGTTATTTTCTAGTTGGCTGCCACGTAATCACTCATATCTCTGCCACTTCATAATTGAAATTATAACTTATATAAAGTATAATTTACTCTTTAGTCATTATGAAATGTTGAGTGAACCCAACTTGTTATACATTATATTGACAAAAGAATACAAATTTAAACTGCAATAATTCTCCTCTTGAATTATTTTCTTCGTAAAATAGGTTAGAAGATTTTCTTTTAAGAACACTGTTTTGGTCCATTTGTGTGTGAGGGTCGATTGGAAACATTCTTTTTGCCTATCGGGGTAGGGGTAGGGTGTGCGTATGCATTACCCTCCCCAGACCCCACTTTGTAGAATTTTGTTGTTGTTGTTTTGGTCCAATAACTTCACAGTTACACTTTCTTAGTCCTAAATTACTTTTCACTTTTCACTTATTCAGGTTGTTTGGTCGGTTTGAGAAGCTAAATTAGAGATAAATAAACCCTAGATAATAAAAATGCATACAAGTGTAATAAGCTGTATTTATAAATATCAAATTGATAGAGGATTTTATTTAAATTGTTAGCTACTTTGTTTCACGCTTAGAAAGCAAATATAGTCTACCATTTTGCAGAAGAACTCTGTTTTTTAAAATCTTTAAAAAAATATTCTGTAATTTTAAAGGATCAGAAAACTTAGATTGACCAATTGTGCATTGTGTTATTCATATTGAAAAATTAAAATATCCCACCCCAACCCAAAAAAGGGGGAAAATATGAAGCATCATTTATTTGAAGATAAAAAATATTTTTTTTTTTAAACGTTCCGGGAAGGGCTTCCCCCAAGAGGTTATGATGTGATTGATATCGATAGTCTACCTGATCTAAGTATCAATGGCTGATTCTATGGCTCGAATCTCAAATTTTCATTACTCAAAATTCCATTTTTTATTTGAAGATGAGCATGAAATATGCTTCTTACTTCTCACTTCTCACCCCCCATTTTTTTCCGTGATAAAATAACGGAAAGCTTAAAATGAAATTCAACAATGAAAATCCGTACTACTAGTGGACCTCTCACTCAATGAAACATTTGATTAGTAAAAGCAGTAGGATTATGACTCTCTTCCTCCTCCTCGTCCTCTTGATGAATGAGATCAAAACATGGAGAATTATTAGGGACAGTTGTAGCACAAGTATCATCATGCAGCTGATCAAAAGCAGTGGAATTGAAAGTGTTGGCACTATTAATGTTGTTTATGAGGTTGTTGTTTGAAACTGAAGAATTGTTTGAGTAAGTTGGCTGTAAAATTGCAATGTGATGTTCTTGGTGGAGTTGTTGCTGCTGAAGATGATGTTGTTGTCGTGAAGTTTGTAAAGCATTTTCCATTGCATATCTATTGTTTATTAGTTGTATCTGCACTACTGCTAGCTCTGCTTGTAAGGATGCCACCTACAAAATTCATGCAATTGTACTTACTCATATCAGTCTTTTTTTAATTTCAGACTTATATAAGTTTTCTGATGAGTTTAATTTCTTTATATTGATAATATATGTAGCTCTTTATAATACTAAGTCAAAATGCCCTATAACATGAATCAACCTACAATTTAATATGGCTATTTTGTTAATTACTTAGAAACTAATTAATTAAAGAAAGCTAGTAACCTTAACCATGTAAAAGTTGCTTACAATGTATAATTTTATTTTATTTACATTATTAATGTATATAAGTTAAATCATGTATACCTTAGTTTATAATTTCATATCTAGTCCGGCTTTTTTAAGAAGTCATTTTTATTTTTGCCATGTTAACAATAATAACAATAACCTAGTAGAATCTCACTAGTGAAGTTTGGGGAGGATAGAATGTACGTAGACCTTACCCCTACCCCGAAGGAATAAAGAGACTACTTCCGGGAGACTCTCGGCAGAGACGTGTTTTACCAATGTATGAATATAGTAATTCCTTATGTGTGCCACATTTGTCTAATTAAAGGCTAGCTTAACACAACTTTGTCAAATAAGAAAAGGCTGGCTTAGCTAGTGCTTGAGAGAAAGGGATATATCAGCACTCGTGGTATTGATCTATATATAATAGCTTTGAATATTTTGCGAATACGAAGGGATAAGATGCAATATATAGAAACACATAGGGTGTATGATTTTTGTAGATGTTATGATTGAACCACACTGCTTTTTTGTTTCTTCTCTTCTTTAAAAATCTAGGAGTACTATTAATATAAGGACAAAGACAAATTTAAAAGTAAAACCTCGCACTTGATCTACACAACGTTACCTCACTTCTTCATCTTACTTTTGTTGAAAACGATCGATTTTTAACTCCATTCATTAATTAACCTTAAAACAAGTCTTAGTACTTAGTAGTAGTTGTTTTGAACAAAAAAGAAAACTAGTCAAGGAAATGACAATCTTGAACTTAATTTAAGGGATTGTTACACAAATAGTCGGTCGGATGCACTGTTTACTTTTTTTTAGTCGGTGTACGTAGATTATACATTGATTACATACCGTTATGCACATATTATACATGAAATTTACATATATTATACATCCGCCGGCTTTTATTAGTTTAACAAATTAGGTGGGCGACTATTAGGGTTAATTCTTCTAATTATAAGGGATTGTTACATAAATAGTCGCGGTCAGATTCACTGTTTACTTTTTTTAGCCGGTGTACATAGATTATACATTAATTATATATCGTCATACACATATTATACATGAAATTTACATATATTATACATTCGCCGGCTATTATTAGTTTGCGGCCCAATTGGAATAGTCTAACGTTGTTAGTTTAAGCAGGATACGAAGTTCGTCAAAATTGGCGATCCTACGCTGCCCCTTCCACCAATTGGTCCGAAAAAATCAGACTGGAAAAAGTGTTATTCTCCACCGGAAAATAGGTTATTTCAATAGTTAAAGTTTCGTTACAATTACTAATAGAAATAATAACCAGAATATCCATAACTAATATTACCATCAGAATGACATATTATCACATTAATAAAGAATTATATCTGGAAGTAGCGAACCTGTTGTTGCAAAGCAAGAATGGTTGAAACACAACCATAAACAGGATTCGAGAGTCTAGCCTGAGCTTCATAAGTTATAGTGACCACCGCATCATGCCGTCGGTTAGCCGGAATTTGCAACAAGAACTTAGACACATTACTGGCTCCGAACACCTTGTGCACGGCCGCGAACCGAGCCGCGCCTTGATCGGAGCCATAATGGGGTGCAAAAATGCATCCACTTATGCATTTTCTTCTCAAGAACTTGCATGCACCACAAGGAGTCGTGGAAGCCGGAAGTGCTGCAGAAGCTAATTGCTCCACGGCTCCGGTAGCACGCTTTACAGGGCCGTTACGTCGGTTCTCAGATGTGCCACCACTAGGTGGCTCATCCATATGGTGGCTTTGCTAAATGTAGAGTGAGAATTTGGTTAATAGTATAGTAAAAGAAAAAAGATGTTAAAAGACTTGTGTTTTATAAGAATAAGAATGAAGAAATGCATGTAAGTCTCGTGAAGGGTTGGCAAAGGTAGAGACGTTAAGGTTGGTGAGAGCTGAGAAATATGGGGGTGAGGGGTTCGTTGTAGGGAGGGGGGAAATAGGACTGTACTTCTTGAGTGTGAGGAGCACGTGCAAAGAGAGTGTTACTACATGTTCACTTAGTTTTAATTAATCTAACTAGTCATGTTCATATTCTTATTCTTATGAAAGGAGCTGTCTCTCAAGGGAGGACACAAGATTTTTGCTGCCCGTGGCGAGTGGGAAGGTGGAAACCAGACGTATTTAGTTAACATATCATGAAATCAATACTTTCACTAGTTAGTACATGTTTTCTTTGCAGTTGTGACAAAGCTAGATTGCATAACCACCTACCATTTACTAAAATTTTATTTTCTAAAAAGTTTTGGTTCTTTAAGCTTTTCGACTATTTTTGGAGGTTTCCAAGAAAGAAATCCCTTGAAAAAGATTGTTTGCTTCAATTGGTAATTTTTTTTTGTTTCACGTTTTTATAATTAACTAGATAATTTAAAATTGGGTAAACATCAATAGTCATGGTGCAAATTATTTTATTTATAACAAATTAGGTATGTTCTTTTAAGAATATATCTCTGCTAGTAAGAGGTGTCTCGATGGTCACTACAAATTTAAATCATCAGCCTAGCCTTTTCGAGGCCTTCACCCTACAAGCTTGTACACCAACATAAGGTATTTTAAAGATTTTCGACGAGTATAATAATTTTATGCCTGAAAATTAGATGCGTTTACACATAACTAGTTAATGAATCAAAGTGCATGATTTATTTATTTCTTAATTAGTAGAGGAAATTATTCTAAACGTCCTTTATACTATAATTGGATTGCGGACAACTCAAACTTTTCAATATCACTTAATGTTTATCACCTATATATATATATTGGAATCATACACAAATACAAGGTGAATCTCATATTGTAAAATCAATTACGTATAATGACATAGTGATGACATCCCTCCCATCGGACTCCTCCGAAGATCTCCTACCTGACACTACTACCATAAATTTTGTACTTTGGAACTGTCGTGGTGCTAATAGCGACGACTTTCATCGTAATTTCCATTCACTCCTAGATTACCATGCACGTGCACTAGTGATTTTATTTGAAACCCACATGCAAGATCATGTTGTTCTATGTGATGACTTTGGCTTTACAAATTTCTATGAGGTCCCTGCTACGGGACAAGCAGAAGGTATTGATATGTTTTGGCATGCTCACTTACTAAATGTTGAAAATGTAGCCATGACTGATTAGGAGGTACACGTCATGATCTAGGTATTTACTCATATCTAACAATGGTTTTTTTTTTGTTGCTATTTATGTTAATCCTTGTTATGCCCGTCAATTATTATGGCAAAATCTTATGTGTATTTATGATCACTATAAGCAGAAGAAGCGCCTTGCGGCCGCAGGTGTAAAGACCGCAGAAGACCCAGTTGCGGCCGCAAATGTAAAAGTGCAGATCGCAAAAAGAATGCCTTACTTGCGACCGCATATCAGATTTACGCGGCCGCAGACCTCAAGTTCCTACAAGTTAAAATTTGCGAACCGCACATAGAATTGTGCGGTCACAGAACCTCCCGAATGACATTTTTGTTCGAATTTTTCAGCCTTGTATAAATAGACGAGTTTCACAATTTTAGGTTAATTTTGACATCAACTGCTACAGTAGTCGTTTCAGAAGACCCAGTTGCCGCCGCAAATGTAAAAATGCAGATTGCAAAAAGAATGCCTTGCGACCGCATAGCAGAATTACGCGGCCGCAGACCTCAAGTTCCTACAAGTTGAAGAAATTTGCGAACCGCACATGGAATTGTGCGGCCACAGAACCTCCCGAATGACATTTTTGTTCGAATTTTTCAGCCTTGTATAAATAGACGAGTTTCACAATTTTAGGTTAACTTTTGACACCAACTGCTACAGTAGTCGTTTCTCTTTACTTCTTTTAGTAGTTTTTCATATTTTGGGATATTTTAACCTAGATTTTATCATTTTAATCTTGCAATATGAGTTTAATTAACATTTCTTCTTCTATTTCTTTAATTAAGCATGAGTAGCAAGATTTTTACTAGGTTGTGACCAACCCTAGTGTGTAAACCTTATGGGTGTTTAATTAATGCTTGTTTATGGTTAGTGTGTATTGTTTTGTTTAGTTCATGCTTTAATTTGTGGAATCAATGGTTGCAAACATTAGTTCATGCCTATTTGACTTAGTATCTACTTGAGAAAGAGAGAGTTAGTCTAGGAAAACTAGGCTAACAAGAAATTGGGTCAATCAAGAGATTGATAATCCCAATTAAAGGGTTCAACCTAGAGATAGTAATAACCTGACTTGAGCTTTTATCAATTGTTTTGTGCAATACCCATTTGGACTTGAGAAAGCCAAATTGGGCAAAATCACTCTCTGATCGAGGGGTATTGAGTGAATAATTGAGTGTTGATAGCTATAATACACCCCGATCAATAAAACAAGCATTAATGTTTATATCTCATTCGGCAAACACCTAGGTAATGGTCATAGTCCTAGGCTTTTTACAAAACTTGAAAAACAACAAAAACAACTTCATAGTTTTATTTCTCAACTTGCAATATTAGTTTAAAATTTAGACATAAAAACAACCCCATTTTGTGAAAGTATAAATTGAGATAGTCAAACCCACACACTACAATATATACTCCTAACTCCAATATATGTAGCTCCCTGCGGAATTCGACCCGTCTCTTGTTGGGTACTAATATTGCAATCGCCCATTTCATAACCTTGAAGGCTTGAATTGAGGTGTGAAATTGGACGAGATCCAATTTTGGTGTCATTGCCATGGAGATTAAAACGGTGTTAGCTATATATTGAGGTCCAATCATGGCAAACAATGAGCTCGGAAACATAGCCTTGGGGGATGTGGACGTAGAGGATGATAAAATGGATGAGGTCCCTCTTGAACTTCAAGCCAATAGACAAGGCCGAGTGCCTCAGGACAATGTGTCCACTTCACCCCCACCGCCACCACGAGCGGCTCCACATTGGGTGTTGCCGAATGAAGAGTATGCAAGTGCTATAGTCCCTCCTTGTATTAGGGCGGGAAACTTCCAAATAACCAATGTGATGCTCACTTTGCGGGAGTAACGAGGGTCCTTCACCGGTGCACCGGGTCAAAATGCATACAAACACTTGAAGGGGTTCGTAGATACGTGTTGGCGGAGTAAACAAACAAATGTCTCCGAGGATGTTTTGAGGCTAAGGATTTTTCTTCTCTCTACGGGGGAAAGCTTTAGATTGGTTGGAACGTTTACCAAATCATTCCACTCATACTTGGGATGAGCTAGCGAAGAAATTTATTTCTAAGTACTTCTCTCCTAGGCACATGGCTATTATTCGGGATGAAATTCTAGCATTCAAGCAAGAGCTCAATGAACCACTACATGAGATATGGGAAAGGTTTAGAACAATGGTGAAAGAGTGCCCCAACAATGATATGACGGAAAACATGATTCAACAAACTTTCTATCGGACAACCAACCCATGTATAGTGAATCAACTTGCTGGTGGGAACTTCATAACTATGCCTTATGCGGAGGCGTGTGATATTTTGGATGAGATGCCGAATAATTCATCGGCATGGCGATCTTGGGCTAATGTTCCACAAGGTGATCCCAATGTGATTCTTCTTCGTAAAGAGTTGCATGACCATGGACAAGCCATAGTCGAGTTGACAACCACCATGAACAATTGGCAAAGGCTCAACTTCAACAAATGCAAAACCCGAGGTAAGTCAATGCAATGGATGGAGTAAGTATGATGGTGAACAAGCGAAGAACAAGAAGTCCACAAGTGCAACAAAGAGTGGACAATTTTGTGCGAGATGATAGTGAATTTGATCAAGATGACTCTTACAATGACAAAGAAAAAGAGGTCCAATAGGTGAACAACTTTCAAGGCAAATAAACAACTTTCAAGTCCCTAGCTAACAACAATGGAGACCTAAAAATAATCGAGCAATTGGAATTATCACAACCAAGGTAATTGGAGTGGTGGAAATAATCAAATCAATTGGAATAATAACAACAATCAAGGCAATTTGAGTGGTAGCAATAATCAAGGGAATTGACATAGCAACAATAACCATGGAAATTGGGGAGGCAAAAATCAAGAGGGGTGGAGTAACAATCAAGGAAATTGGGGGTTGGGTTTTCAAAGCCCCCCGATGTATCAACAACCAAGAAACACACCTCATTATCCTTCCCATGGCCCTAGTTCTTCCAACATTGAAATGGGTTGTATTGAGAACAAGTTCAAGCAAATGATGGAGAAGAATGCCTCTGATGCCCAACTTGCTTCGCACAACACCTCGACTGCAACTTAGAAGTGCAAATGGGCCAAATCTCTCAAGCATTAAATTATCGTCCTAAGGGGGCACTACCAAGTGACACGGTAGTGAACCCGTAACAATACGGGGCATGCCATAGCCGTACTACAAGAAGTGGAAGAGCTGGGAATGCACCCCCCTAAGTCAAAGGCAACTTGTGGATGATGAGCAAGTGGTAGAAGAGGAAGAGATCTCGAACAAGGTGGTGCAAGCAAATGATGAAATGCAGATTGATATTGGTGACACGGTGGAAGAGACTCAAGAGGGAGTGAACCCGTCTAGGGATCATATTATTGACATACCGGAACCAGTAGTGCAAAAGGCTAAGGATCATTTCCTAACACACCTCATCCATATCCTTAAAGGCTCGTTAAGCAAAATGGCGAGAATCAATTCAAAATTTTCATTGACACGATGAAGAGTCTCTCAATAAATTTGCCATTAGTTGAAGCCTTGGAGCAAATACTCTGTTATGCAAAGTTTATGAAGGACTTGGTGACAAAGAAGCTGTCGATGAATTTTAAAACTATCAAAGTCACTCATCAAGTGGGTGCAATTGTGTATTCGATGGATCCTAAGTTGGAAGATCCCGGTGCTTTGACAATACCTTGTACCATTAGAAGTGTCGAGTTTTCTAAAGCTCTTTGTGATCTTGGGGCGAGCATTAATTTGATGCCCTATTCGGTTTTCAAGAACTTGGGAATTGGGAAACCAAGACATCTATGAGATCACAAATGGACGATCGTACAATGAAGAGATCGTTGGGAGTGATTGAAGATGTATTGGTTCATGTTGACAAGTTTATTCTCCCGACGGATTTTGTTATTCTTGATTGTGAAGTGGACTATAAGGTGTCGATTATTCTTGGAAGACCTTTTCTTGCTACGGGGAAGGCTCTTGTTGATGTGGAAGCTGGAGAACTCACTTTACGGGTGGGTGATGAAAAGGTGGTGTTTCACGTGTGCAAATCTATACGGCAACCTAATAGCATTGAAGTGTTTCTTTCGTGGACTTGGTGGCCGATGTGATCATTGATGATACAAGTGCCACGATTAATGCGGGTGATATGTTGGAAGCCGTGTTGCTCAACTTTGATGATGACGAGATGTATGGCTTCATGGAATGTGTAAATTCTTTGCAAGGAATGCGTTCGTACAACTATGCACCCCGAAAGCTTTCCTTGGATCTTGAGAATAGGAAAACTCCTCCTAGAAAGCCTTCAATTGAAGAACCTCCTACCTTGGAGTTCAATTCATTGCCTCCACATCTTAGGTATGAATTTCTTGGCCCTTGCTCTACTTTACCGGTTATTCTTTCCTCTTGTTTGACTAACGTGCAGGTTGACTCCACATTGGCGGTGCTCCACAAGAGGAAGAAAGCTATTGGGTGGACTTCGGCGGATATTCAGGGAATAAGCCCCGCATTTTGCATGCACAAGATTAACTTGGAGGAATATTCCCAAACATCCATTGAACATAAAAAGAGACTTAATGAAGCTATGCAAGACGTCGTCAAAAAAGAGATCACCAAGTGTTTAGATGTCGGGGTTGTCTACCCAATTTTCAATAGTTCGTGGACTTCTCCGGTGCAATGTCTCCCGAAGAAGGGGGCATGACAATGGTCACCAATGACAAGAACGATTTGATTCCCACAATAACGGTGACCAGGTGGAGAGTGTGTATGTACTATTTCAAACTAAAGAATTTCATGTGGAAAGACCATTTTCCACTTCCCTTCCTTGACCAAATGCTTGATAGGTGTCTGGTCGTACTTTCTATTGCTTTCAAATGGATATTCGGGCTATAACCAAATTCTTATTGCTCCGAAAGATCAAGAAAAAATAACTTTCACATGGCACTTTCTAGACCTATGGCACTTTCACTTTAAAGCGGATGCCATTTGGCTTATGCAATGCACCGACAACTTTTCAAAAGTGTACGATGGCGATCTTTACGGATATGGTAGAGGACTACCTTGAAGTCTTCATGGATTACTTATCGGTAGTCGGGAATTCCTTTGATGATTGCTTGGTGAATTTGGATAGAGTATTGGCAAGGTGTGAAGAAACGAACTTGCTGTTAAATTAGGAGAAATGCCATTTCATGGTCAAGGAAGGCATTGTCCTTATCCACAAAATTTCACAGAATGGCATAGAGATAGACAAGGCAAAGATAGAGGTGATTTCTGAACTTTCACCTCCAACCTCAGTGAAAGGCATGCAAAGTTTCTTGGGTCACACGGGGTTCTACCGGCACTTCATAAAGGACTTTTCTAAAGTGGTGAATCCATTGTGAAAGCTCTAATAGAATGCTGTGAAGTTCCACTTCAATGATGATTGCATGAGAGCCTTTGAATTGCTAAAGTTCAAGTTGACAACCACTCTCATCATCGTCGCTCCTAATTAGAGTATTCCTTTTGAGCTCATGTGTGATGCTAGTGATGTAGCGGTTAGAGCAGTTTTGGGCAATGCATCAACAAGGTTTTTCAACCGGTCTACTATGCTAGTAAGACCATGAATGATGCCCAAGTCAATTACACCATTATAGAGAAAGAGATCATTTTTATTGTGTTTGTAATTGAGAAGATCCGTCCATACTTGATGGGTGAAAAGGTTATTGTTCATATGGATCATGCAGAACTTCGCTATCTTATGAGTAAGAAAGATTCAAAATCTCGGTTAATAGATGGGTGCTATTGTTTCAAGAATTTGATATTGACATCCAAAATCGAAAAGGGAGTGAAAATCAAGTGGCAGACCACTTGTCTTATTTGGAGAAGGAGGGGAGACCGCATGATGACCTTTAAATCAATGACTCCTTCCCCAACGAGCAACTCTTGGATATTTCAATTAAGGAGGTTCCATGGTTCGCGGATCCAGCAAACTTTCTTGTGAATGAAATCATCCCGGATGAGTTCTCTTCAAATCAAAGGAAGAAGCTCAAATGGGATTGTCAAGATTATTATTGGGATGAGCCATACCTTTTTTCGGATCTGTACGGATGGGGTAATTAGAAGATGTGTACCATACGAAGAGCAGAATGTTATTCTTGAGGTATTCCATTCTTCACCTTATGGTGGTCACCATGGCCGAGCAAGAACGACGATCAAAGTGCTAAGTTGCAGTTTCTATTGGCCCATTCTTTACAAAGATGCAAGTGAAATGGTGAAAAGATGTAATGAATGCCAACGGGCCGGTGGAATCTTGAAGAAGAATGAAATGCCTCTCACTACCTATTTGGAGATTGATATATTTGATGTGTGGGGTATTGTCTTCATATGTCTCTTTGTGAGTTCTTGTGGAAACACCTACATCTTGGTCGCGGTTGATCATGGGTTGAGTCCCTTGCTCTACTCAATAATGAAGCGAGAAGTGTGGTGGCGTTCTTGAAGAAGAGTGTTTTCATAAAATTTGGTACTCCGCGGGCTATCAAAAGCGATGGGGGTCGCATTTCTGCAAGAAGACTTTTGACACTTTGCTTACCAAAGTTTGGTGTCACTCATAAATTTACGACTCCCTATAATCCACAAGCTAGCGGTCAAGTGGAATTCTCCAACCGTGAGAAAAAGAATATCTTGCCCAAAACAATGAATGTTAACCGGACGGATTGGTCAAAGAAGCTTGATGATGCACTATGGGCTTATCAGACTGCTTTTAAAACTCCTATTGGGATGTCTCCATACCGGTTGATGTTTGTCAAAGCTTGTCATCTTATGGTGGAACTTGAGCACAAATTCATGTGGGCTTTAAAGAAATTGAATCTTGATTGGGATGCAGACGCTAATTTACGGGTTGCACATTTGAATGAACTGTATGAGGTCCGGTACCATGCATATGCAAGTTCGTCCTTGTACGGAGAGAAAAATAAGTACATTCATGATAAATACATCCGAAACAAGGATTTCAAGGTGGGCGATATTGTTTTGTTGTTCAAATCACGATTGAAGATGTTTTCTACGAAGCTAAAATCTAAACTGAGTGGGCCCTTTGAAATTGTGGGTGTGACACCTTTTGGTGCATTGGACTTGAAGGACAAAAATGATGAGGTATTCCGAGTCAATGATCACGGGTGAAGCACTATTTGGTAAAGTTTGATGATGGCCACATGGTGGCAGTTATTCATTTAAAATGATGGTTGCGTCATGCCGCGATATCAAATCAGGCGCTTCTTGGAAGGCAACCCATGTTTTTTTCTTTTGTAGATAGGTGTTATTTTTTTGCTAGCTGGATTTGAAGTGTATTGCAGGGATGAGTGTAATTTACAGGAACTATGCCCGAAAAATTGGCTAAGTGTGGAAAAAGTGCTGACCGCATGTGTATTGTGCGGATTACACAATTTTGGTTGCTACAACAAAAGGCGAAATGCGGTTGCACAGTTACAGTGCAGACGACACAAATTGAAAGGGAAAAATGCAAACTCTCTGAACTTGGGTTGTCAGAAAAATGGCCAAATTGCGTTCGCACATCAAAATCTAAGGTCCGCAACATAAATATGTGATCGCACTACAAATTCTGCGAACCACATATCAACACGCGCTTCTGAGCCCCAAGTACAAAGTGCGGACCGCATTAGGAATTCTGCAGTCGCACTCATCCCTTTGTCCCTTAGTCGGATCGTCCAGTATAAATAGTAGACTTAGGGCTATTGTTCATATTTTCCCCTCTCTAAGCTCACAAATCTAAAATATTGAAATCGTCTGTTAAATCATCTGCCACAAACAATCAACATATGTGATCACTTATTTGCACTACTTCATATCTTGTATGCCTCAATTACTTGTAGAATTCTTCAATTTTTGGTTTAATTTACAATTTGTTAGTTAGTTTTAGGCCATTTGTAAGTGGAATTCAATTTTACAACCATGTGGGATTTAAACTGTAGTGAGTAAACTGGTAATTACTCTATGGGGAATGGATGACTTGATTATCATGCTTAAATGTTAAAACCATGTCAAATTTGTGCAAAAATTGCAAACTCTAGAATCTCTGATCGTTTTTGTATTGAAATATGCGGTCGCGCAAGAAATTGTGTGGTCCGCAAAAGTTGAGATTAGGGACTTGGGTCAAGTATGATTCTGCGTCCGCAATAAAAATTGTGCAGGCCGCAGATCCAGTTCTGCGGTCGCAAGATTAAATTGTGTGATTTGCAATGCCCAGCCTGCGGCCGCACTTATAATTCTGCCGACCGCACTCCCTACCCTGCAAGCATGTTTTACACTATGATGTTCGTTGTCTCTATGGTATGTTCTTGTATGTTTACACTTGAGTTATAACTAACACCTATTGTTGCTTGCTACAGAAAATGGTTAAATCTCGAGGCCGAGGAGATACTTGAAAGATGAGGGGTGAACCTTCTAGGGGCCGAGTCAAAAGTACTTTACCCCTCTCCCTCCTAAAGATAATCAGCAAGAAGGCAACATCCGGCTGAGGAAGAAATGCAAAGCCCTCCAAATCCAATTCTTATGCCCCATCTAAGGAAGCATCGAAGGGCAACTCGGTTCAAGAACAGTTGGTTGTTCAATCAAAGCCACTGGGACGGTATCAACTCCAAGACGAACTTCCACATCACATAGCACCTCTGAGGGTTCGAAGGGTGACACTCAAGCTTCCGAGACCTCCTTTACACTTGTCATTGAGGCACCAATGACTACAGTTGATGATATTCCAGATGATGGCCGAAGGGGAGATACTACAGTTGCCGGCCTTGAGCGGTCGAAGAAGAAAGAGGTTTGGGAGGACCGGTTCGTTAGTCTTGCTACCTTCACAAGTTTGCGTGGGTGGTGGCTAGTGAGATCACTCACTTTTGAGCGATAGTTCCAATGAAAGACCTTAAAACACACAATCCGGCAGTTTGAGGCAGTTCAAGAGTAGAAGGGGTGGAGTTGGTTCACCCAGAGCGCAGTGGACGCAAAGGAGTATCTTGTCCGGGAGTTCTACGCCAATGTGACACACATACAGAAAGGGACAAAATTGATCAAAGTGAGGAATCTAAAGGTGCGGTTTGACCATCACACATTGAACACCTACTTGGAGTTTGATGATGTTGAGCCTGCACAATACTTGGAGAAGCTGGCAGTAGAGATGCAACTCGCCCATGGCTGGTTGCGATTCTTGCATCTTCGGAGCCACCGCCACCATGGATCACAGCAGGGGTTCCTATTTAGAGGAACACCCTGAACTTTGAGGCGAAGGGATGTCAGACCTTTGTCTGCAGCAGATTAGACCCGTGCCAAAATGAAACAAATCTACTTATTCGGTGGGCAGTTCTAGTCGCCTCCATCATGTCCGGGTACCCGATCAATGTGGTGTCGTAATATCGGCCAACATGTCTGTGGTCGCCATACAAGTTGATACCTCTTACACGTATCCCAACACCATTACTGAGTATCTTACGGATGCACAGGTGGAGGTAAGAAATTTTGATACAAAGGTTTGGGCTAAGAAGCCCTTCTCATGGTATTCTATGATGGATGCACACAACCCTAAGAGAAAGGTTCAGCTGACTACCACCATAGGCCAGTCTGATGAGCCATCGGTGGTAGCTGCATAGACAACCGACATGCCCTCCGCTTCAGCAGAGCCTTCAGCTAGTGCAACAACCATGCCCCCACCTTCAGCTTCAGTGCCTTCCATCTCGACTTTGAAGTTGGTGCCTATGCCCACTACTCCACTTACTGCGTTGCGAGTCTCCCAAACACTGGCGAGCTTCAACAATTGGATGTAGCTAGCTACTGTAAAGATGTCTCGATATATCCAGTCATATTGTAGCACAACCATCCATTATGACACCTTAGATTCCCCCCACAGTTGAAGAAATCTTGAAGAAGATTTTGGAGAATCAGAGCACAATAATAGCAACTATAGTGCATCATGGGTCAGTAATAGAAGAGTTGGTCAAGGAAGTGAAGAATATGCGAAAGTCCCAGTCCTCCAAGAAGTTAGTGGACAAACTCTGGAGACTAAGGGTGTTAAACGGGTGGGACGGGCCGGGTCGGGCTGGGTAGGGTAAATAGTGTACCGCACGGGTTACATACCGGGCCAGTTACGGGGTGGGGCTTAACGGGTTTAACAGGTTCGGGTTCATCCGGGTAAAAATTAAACCGTAAGGGTTACGGGTCAACCAGGCCGGGCCAGACCAGGTTAATAGTAAAAAAAAAATTAATATTATTTGTGCAACTATTGTAATTTATATTAATATAAAGTAAAAAATATAAATAATACAATGAATATGGAAAAAAATTGCACTTACAAATTGCAAGTGCAATATTTATTTCAAAATTGAAAATTCATTTCAAAGTTACAAATTGAAAGGTTTACATTTGACAAGTAGTAAATTCAAAGGTTTTGCATTGCCCTTGTAAGTTCTTCATAATAAATATGAACTCATTGTCCTTCTTCTTGAGTGTTAAATTCAGATGAGTTTCCATGTGTTAATATTTCTCCAAGTTGCTCCTCTTTTGGGCTATCAACATCTTCACGTCCTTGATTTCTTCGTTCCGATCTAATCCAATTTCTGAAACATACTAAAACTTCCAAAGCATTGCTTCCCAATGAGTGATGGGTGTCTCCTAGTTGTTGTCTTGCTTGACTAAATGCACTCTCTAATGCAACAGTTGAAATTGGCACATTCAGCACGTCCAGAGCCATAGCGGAAAGAACATGAAATTGCTTTTCATTCTCACGCCACCATCCCAACGCTGAAAATTCCTTTGTGCGAATCTCCTTTTGCTTCTGCAAGTAGAATTGAAGTTCATCAATGTTCCTGCTACTGGTTTGAGTTGTAGCAAATGTAGAAAAAATATTAAAACTATCAACTATATCATCATCATACAAAGTAGTAGAACTTGAAGAAGTGGTACACTGCATAGTGGGATTAACATTGGCTACATTTCGAGCAACATCATCAACTATACTTGCATAATAATTATATAATTATTGTAAATTATCATTAGATTGTTCATACAAGTAAACATATATGGGGTTTCAGTTGGTCCAATATCTATATAAGTCTATAAAGCATTGATTAATTGGTGACAATTAGTCATCTTAATAGAAGGATTTAAAACAACACCAATTAAGTAAATCGGAGGAATTGGAAAGAGATATTTTTTGAATTTTTCTTGCATTTCTTTAACAACATCCTTATATTTTTCTTTCTTCTTAAATTCAAAGAGTAGAAAAGGAATTCCAGCTATATGTACTAAAACCATTGTAACAGTAGGGTAGTATGCTCCAGAAAACTCAACAGTAGTTGTAAAAAATTTATGTAAAAATTGAACAACATCATTAATGACCTCCCAAGTAGCAGGTGTTAACATACGGTTTCGATCAGTAAAATGCGCATTAGAAACTTCAGTTATTGAAAATCTATATTTGTAGTAACATTTTAAAAATATGTATGTATAATTCCACCTAGTAACAATTTCGTCTGGCATGAATCTTAGTTTAAGGTTATACTCGGTACACTTATTCTTAAATTCCTTAATTCTATATTGTCTGTTATTTCCTTGAATAACACCAACTGCTGTTCTAACATGAGTAATCTCAGTTGAAAATAAATCAAGGCCACTTTTAACAATTAAATTATAAATATGACATGCACACCTAACATGAAAATTTTCTTCAAGTGGTGGTTTCGAATGCATTTTTAATATTGAAATTGCGGCAGTATTGTTAGAAGCATTATCAAACGACATACACAATACTTTTTGGTTAAGATTATAAAATTCAACAACTTCACAAATAGTACTACTTATAAACACAGCAGTATGACTATGATCTTCATCATATTTAAAAGCGAGAATACGTTTTGCATACAAAATAAATCATCTATCCAATGCCATGTAATTGTCAAATAATCATTTCCATTAACAACATGGCCTATATCAGAAGTTAGAGAAACTCTACAGGGAAGGTGCTCAAAAAAATAACGTATGTATGTTTGATATTGTCCATGAAGTCAGATATCAGCTCTACAAGGACTTCTAGGGATACCTTTAAATAAAGGATTATAAATCCTTTGAATATATATAATAAGATATGATGAAGAAGCGAAAGAAAAAGGTATACAGCCCAAAGCAATCATTTTTGCTAACTTCTCACGATCCTTCATTTTATCATATTTTATAAGTCCTCCAGTAGTAGGGTTTAGAGTTGTTTGATTTCCATCTAAATCAGAGCCTCATTCTATATGATGCTCAATTCTCATATGTCTACTAAGTATCTCAGTCCCCCCTAAATTTCCTCCAGTCATATGTTTAAAATCATCATTACAAAGTTTGCATTTAACTTTGTCACTACCTACTATTTCGTCAAAAAAAATTCAAACCTTACTTCTTTTTCTACGATTAGTAGTCGGGGCCACATGTGGTCTACCACTAGTACCACGACCACCACCCCTGGTAGCAGCTCCAACACTACCAACTCCAACACTAATAGGTGTAAGTGGTATCTCATCTTCTATTTCTAATTCATTATCTTCTACTCCGAAATCTTCTTGTAATTGTTCATAATCTATATTAATATTAGGCGATGTTTCAGAAACATGTGTAGAGAGTGGAGTATTACCAACAGATGCAGAAGAACTACCTCTTTTTCTACTTCCCCGATTAGCAACTTTTTTACAAGCTTTTTTGGCAGCATTAAACATATTGTAAAAATTCAAGTACTAGCAAAAATTAAATATGCAAATAAAATAGTAAATAAGAGAAAGAGTTGAAGGGAGTGCACCGAATTCGGCAATAAATTGAGCACTTGATGATTACGCAACTCCAATGTTACCACGAAGAAACGTCAATTGTTCCAATTTTGAAGTTCAATTGTTCACACTTCAAATCCAAATGATAAAATAAATATTACTATAAATTAAATTTAAAAAAAAAAAGAGCCAAATAATTGATTGCAATTTAGAAGAAGAATTGAAGGTTGGAGAATGAGAGAATATGAGAATTGAGATTGGAAATTGAAGAAGAGGGGGGTGTATTTATAGTTTACAAAAGGTTAAATTTGTAATTTAAAAAAATGTTAATTTTTTTTAAAAAGGGCCCAAAAAAGCGCCATTTGTGCAAATCAGCCGTTGGGCAACGACCCCCTTGGCAGGTGATCGTTGCCAACGGTGCAGTAGGCCCCACAATTTTTTTTAAATAAAAAGTAGCAGTTAAAACCAGTCCAGGCCGAGCCGGTTTAACCGATAAGTGCACTATTCACTTTGACCGGGTTTGACCGATCTGGGTAAATGGTACACTTTATGTAAATGGCCCAACCCCCTCTACCCCTTGTACCCAGCCCACCCGACCCCCTTTGTATCGGGCCGGTCCAGTTCCGATTTCAACCGATCTGGGCCGGTCTGGAAACGGGTCAACCCGACCCGTTTGACACCCTTACCGGAGACAGGTTACTAAGCTTGCAGCAGCCGGAGACATTCCATTTGATATGTTGATTGACCTGCACTACCCAGGCCTAGATCCTAAAGCACCTATAACACCAGTTGGCCAGTCTGAGGAGTCAGACATTGCTGCTGACACTACCGAGGTAGTACGTTAGATGTTCACCAACCCCCTACTCCAGGAGTTGAGGATGATGAGATCCAATTGGATGAGGCTGAGGTCGGTTCCACTTAAAGGTGTCTAACGGGTGGGTCGGGCCGGGTAGATTTTTTTTTTTAACCGGACTGGTTGGGAGTACGGGCCGGTTCCGGTTAATTGTTAACGGGTTTAACAAGTTCGGGTTTATCCGGATAAAAAGTAATCCGCACGGGTAGGGGTTTAAGAGACCGGACCGGCCCGGGTTACAGGTATTTAAAAAAAAAATTAAGTTTTTGTACACGTATTGGAATTTATATAAAATATATAAAGATAACAATGATTATGGAAAAAATTGCATTTATAAATCGCAAGTGCAACATGTCTTTCGATTTTCAAATTTCAAAATTCAACTCTTACAACTTACAAGTTACAACCAAGTACTAAATTCAAAGGTTTTGCATTGCCCTTGTAAGTTCTTCATAATCAATATGAACTGACTGTCCTTCTTCTGGAGTGTTAAATTAAGATGGGTTACCATGTGTTAATATATCTCCAAGTTCCTCGTCCTCTGGGCTATCAACATCTTCACGTCCTTGATTTCTTCGTTCCGATCTAATCCAATCTCTGAAACATACTAAAACTTCCAAAGCATTGCTTCCCAATGAGTGACGGGTGTCTCCTAGTTGTTGTCTTGCTTGACTAAATGCACTCTCTGATGCAACAGTTGAAATTGGCACATTCAGCACGTCCCGAGCCATAGCGGAAAGAACAGGAAATTGCTTTTCATTTTCACGCCACCATCCCAACGCTGAAAATTCCTTTGTGCGCATCTCCTTTTGCTTCTGCAAGTAGAAATTAAGTTCATCAATGTTCCTGCTACTGGTTTGAGTTGTAGCAAATGTAGAAAAAATATTAAAACTATCAACTATTTTATCATCACACAAAGTAGTAGAACTTGAAGAAGTAGTACACTGCATATTAGGATTAACATTGGCTACATTAAGAGCAACATCATCAACTATATTTGCATAATAATTATATAATTGTTGTAAATTATCATTTAGATTGTTCATACAAGTAAAGGTATCTGGGGTTTCAGTTGATCCAATCTCCATGTAAGTATACAAAGCATTGATTAATTGGTGACGATCAGCCATCTTAATAGAAGGATTTAAAATAGTGCCAATTAAGTAAATCTGAGGAATTGGAAAGAAATATTTTTTGAATTTGTCTTGCATTTCTTCAACAACAACCTTATATTTTTCTTTCTTCTTAAATTCAAAGAGTAGAAAAGCAATTTCAGCTATATGTACTAAAACCATTGTAACAGTAGGGTAGTATGCTCCAGAAAACTCAACAGTAGCTATATAAAATTTATGTAAAAATTGAATAACATCATTAATGAACTCCCAAGTAGCAGGTGTTAACATACGTTTTCGATCAGTACAATGCGCATTAGCAACTTCAGTTATTGGAAATCTATATTTATAGCAACATTTTAAAAATAAGTAAGTATAATTCCACCTAGTAACAATTTCGTCTGGCATGAATCTTGATTTAAGTTTATACTCGGTATACTTATTCTTAAATTCCCTAATTCTAGACTGTCTGTTATTTCCTTGAATAACACCAACTGCTTTTCTAACATGAATAATCTCAGTTGAAAATAAATCAAGGCCACCTTTAACAATTAAATTATAAATATGACATGCACACCTAAGATGAAAAATTTCTTCAAGTGGCGGTTGCAAATGCAGTTTTAATAATGAAATTGCGGCAGTATTGTTAGAAGCATTGTAAAAAGAAATACACAATACTTTTTGGTTAAGATTATAAAATTGAACAATTTCGCAAATAGTACTACTTATAAAAACAACAGTATGACTCTGATCTTCTTCATATTTAAAAGCGATAATACGTTTTTGCATACAAAATAAATCATCTATCCAATGACATGTAATTGTCAAATAATCATTTCCATTAACAGCATGGCCAATATCAGAAGTTAGAGAAACTCTACAAGGAAGGTGTTCATACAAATAACTTATGTATGTTTGATATGGACCATGCAGTCTAAA
>ML274359.1:14526-69040 GCA_005239495.1 Nicotiana undulata | reverse complement strand
CCCTGAAAATGCATCACTGGGAGCTGGAAGTGGAGGGGAATGCAAGCTCCTCATCATCATCATTGTCATCCGAGGCATTTGAACAGCAGAATGATCTATACTTATCCATCATCTTGTTCAAGAATTTACTCTTTTTCTTCTCATGCTCTCTGAACTTTCTTTGCCTCTTCTCAATCTTTCCCTGCCTGCGACTCATGTTCTCCAGCCTAGTATTCATTGCCTCCATCTTGCCCGTGATCGCCTGCTGCTCTTTCACCACAGCCTCCAGGGATTTTGGAGCAGCAACCCCAGAAGATGAACTAGCCCCAGGTGGGCCAGTAGGGAGGCCAGCGACAAGCTCCTTAATCCGAGCATCAACCCCATAGATCTGGCTGGACAAGTGGCACATGGTGTATGGGCCTGACTGGAGTGTCCCCATGGGATCAAACGGTGCTGAAGCATGTGCAGAGGATCCGGCAGGATCAGTGACTGACTCCTGGAACTGCCCAAAAGTAGAGTATGCAACATCAATCCTCCTCTTTTTCTGCTTATCACTAGGTCCCCTCTTCAGCAACGGGTGGATCATTGGCTTGCCCGACCCCTTCTCAACATCATTGGGGCTTTTCAAAACCCCAGCATCATAACACAGCTTAGTAATCAAGGATGGGAAGAATAAGCTCTTCGATCTCCCATGGGTGGCTTCTTCAATTTCCCGAACAATGTGCTCCCCCACGTTCACAGGTATCCCATCCATGATAGCAGCAATCATCAGAGCCCTCTCTAGCGTAACATCCGTGTCATGTGTGGAGGGTATGATACTTGCATAGATGATGGATAGCCATGTCTTTGCCTCTGCTGTGAAGTCATGTGAATCCACTTCTTTGTGCACTATCAGCCAATTCGGGGTCACCCCATCGTGCAATTTATCTACCAACCACTGGGTTCCCACCTCTTTAGCTTTGTTTCCGTAGACTTCGTTGTCGGCATTAGGGAGGCCATAAATATCATTGATCAGCTCCGGGTTAAAGTGGATTGTCACACCTAGCTAAGTCGTGCTTAATGTTCCTTGAAAATCAGTCATCAAGGCATTTGCATAGAATTCCATCACTATTGTGTGGTTTGCCCCATTGGGTTGCGGAGAAAAACACATCCATCCGCTATCCACCAACCTGCCGTAGAACCTCGACATTTTAGATTCAACGTTGTCAAGGTTGATGCCCCTTTCCCTGACAATTGTCTTTGACAGAAGATCGTCATATTTGCGCTCACATTCAGGAGATAGGAACCTGGTATGGTCATATGGCTCTTGTTGCACTCCAGGGACTTGTTCGGGTTGAATTTCATGTTGCGCCGGATCCATTTTATGCCTAAAATACCACACACAAAAAAATCATCAATGTTAAAAGCTCATATGGACACTTAAAACAATGTATAAAAAAGTATTTCGGCCAAAGAAATGGGCGAAAAAGGTCCCGGGCAGAGCTGTGTGAAGCTACTGTTTTTCGCCAAATGGGACTGCCAGTGGTTTACTCTTCGCGTCCGCGTCAGGCATGATGCGTTCGCGAAGAGTAAAAAAATTTCTCAGATTTTTTTTGGCCTTCGCGTTCGCGTCATACCCATGCGTTCGCGAAGGCATTTTTCATTTCCTCCCAGCTTTTGGCCTTCGCGTTCGCGTGCAGGCCGGCGCGTTCGCGAAGGCTAATTTCCCAGTGACCCAAATTTTTGCCTTCGCAGGCAGACCATCGCGTTCGCGAAGGTCATTTCATAGCCCATCCCAGATTTTCTCTAAGGCATTTCTTCAAACAGTGTGTGGGCAACACATTGTTCTCTGATTTTTTTACACGATTGCTCACAAGTTGCCCACAATCTTTTTTCCCCACAAAAATCACAAAAAACTCTCAACCAAGCCTCACCCAGCAAGCATACAATAAACACACACACAATTGATAATTTAAAATTCAGAAATTTAAACCCTAAGTGTGAAACTTGATTGCTCTTCTAATTTCTACACAATGAGAGAGAGGAAGAAGTTGAGAAATAAGAGTCAAGAATGCATACCTTTGAGATGAAGATGGAAAATTATAACTACTTGAAGAGAAATGATGATTTGAAATGTCTTTGGGGTTTTGAGAGTAAAAATAACTGTTGGTTGAAGTTTTTGGAGTTCAAAGACAAACGATGCCTGTCCAGAACGTTTTTTATTTTATTTTATCTCACCTGACCCTACGCGTTCGCGTAGGTGCGATGCGTACGCGTAGGGTTAACTGGGGCAGGGGTCGCGAACGCGACGTAGGACACGCGAACACATAGTTCAACCAGCTGGTCAAACCCTCACGAACGCGGTCGACCATCGCGAACGCGAAGGTCAAACTTTTTCTGAGATTTTCACTGTGATTCTGCGATCGCATTTTTGCCCTCAAAAGCAATTCTGCGATCGCAGAGTTTCTTGACGGCATAGCAGACTTAGGCAGATTGTCCAGTGAAATTATTGTGCCTTTTTTTGCACTGCGTTTGGCCACCCGGTATCCCCGACCTGCTCAAAACAACTCCAAAAGATATGAAACTTGGAAGATTAGTTTAAAAAAATATACTAAGCTAATCTAAAAAAGAAAATTTTAAAAACGACCAAATTTTTTAAAAATAAACGATGTGTTGCCTCCCACCAAGCGCCGCATTTAACGTCGAGGCACGACGCAAATCAACTTTTACCACTTTTCTCGCCACTTTGACGATATGAACTGGGCACCTAGCTTGGAATCAAGCTTGTGACCACGGGCGGTGGGGGATGGTAAGTAGATGACCGAGCCAAGCCTCAATTTCTTCATTTTGCACTTCTTGGCCTTCATGTGAGGAATATCATTTTGCTTTCTTGGTTCTTCAAATTGCAAGATGTATGGTACAAATTTTTCCTCCTCGCAACACTCCATTGACTCGTGTAGTTCAACTTCCGTTTTACCACACAATTCCAATGTTGAGAAATGCTTGGAATGTGCCTTCAACCTCCCAACTTGCAAATTTTTCCGGAGTTTGACATCCTCATTATCCCCCGGAATTGAGTCAAATTCAACCAAATTTTCAATCACTCCGGTGGACTCAAATTCCATATTGTTGTTGGCATCAAAATACCCATGGAGTCGGTTGGCGGATGTTCAAGGCTTGATTCCTCAAAGTAGCACTCACTCTCCCCCTCGGAATTGAACTCTTCTTGATTTCCATCCACACTTTCCACTTGAGAAGCATGATGAGTCCCAAAAATGCTTGCATTTGATCCTCCAAAGTGCGGATGTGTTCATCATTTTGAGCCACATTAAGTTCCAACTCTTCAAGCGCCAAGTTGTGCTTTTTATCATTTTCAAGAATGGCCTCCAACATGTGCATCATTCTCTCATCTTGAGCATTTGAGAGTTCTTCTTGGCTTTGTTCAATTGCCAAGGAGGAATTTTCATCTTCTTGGCTATCACTCACCTCCAAGGCTTTTTGAGCCCTTGAAGCTTCAATCATTGCATCCATTTGTGAGTGTAGCCTTTCAAGTGCCAAATCATTTTGGAGACTATTCTCCAAAAGTTCTTCCAAAGCATTTTGCTCATGGTTTCCTTCTTCAAGTAAGCACTCCAACATGAGCTTGAACTCTCCATTTCTACCATGCTCAATTTCCTCCTCTTCATGGCCCCTAAAATTTCCATCACAAAAAGTAGATACATCAAAGTGGGGGCTTGGGGAGGGGACGGATGAATACAAACAATCATCCCAATGACCATTTTGGCAACCACACCTATCACAGATACTCCACTCATGGGTTTAAAATGGTGCGCACAAGTCATCCCCGAGAGAATTTAAACAATTTTGCCACGAGTGTGGTCCTCCACAATAAGGACAAGGGTCATCAAAATATGAACAACTACCATTCGACCAATATTCATTATATGATGCCATATTTTTTTATGAAAAATTAAGAAAATAAACAAGAAAAAATAATTACACAAATATTCACAAGTTTGGATCAAAGCACTTAAGCTTACTTCTCCAACAACCTAAGTTACGTCAATTGTCCCCGGCAACAACGCCAAAATTTGATACGCTTAATTTACACCTTAAAATAGGGTAAGCGATCATTGTCAAATATAGTAACCCAACAAGGTTGGGGTCGAATCCCACAGAGAACAATATGAGGGCGATTAGGAATGCTAGAGAGTTATCACTTATCGCGCAATGCCAAACAATTAAGATTTTGGGTTTTTGATAATTGTTTATAGCTAAATGCGAAAATATAAACTAACCTAGAAAGCGAGTAAAATGATCAATGGCAACAAGAATGAATGCATCGGAAATTACACTCAAGTAACGATCCAATGTATTTCACGATTTTACAAATATGAGTGAGTTATGTTAATTAGCCACGGATAATATTTCTTAATTAGCTTTTCCCAAAGACTAACAAGACTTCCTAAATGAATTATTCCTAGCCCAATTAGGAGATTAAGCACTTCCGGGTTTGGCTACAAGTAGTTCAATCCTATCCCTAGGTAGAATCTATAAAATGAGGGTTAAATCCTCAAGTTCTTGTTAATTAATCTTTCCCAACCCCAAATAATCTTTTCCAAAATTAATTCGGAGTTAATGGGAGAGTCCTAGGGTTAGCTAATCCCTTTGGAAACATTAAAGAACAAGAATAATCAAAATAACAAACACCCACTTCATAAATATAATAAAATCATACAATACATAAGCACAACAAGGTATTTAATGCATACTTTAAATATGAATATTCCCATAAACAAGATTTAAGTGTTGGAAAAATACTACACACTTAGATATTCAATACAAAACAAGGAAATGAAGAAATAAACATAAATGGGTAAGAAACCCTTAACCAAAATGATGAAATCTTCAAGACCCAAGTGTGTGTGCAAAGCCCTAGATTCAATACTTGTTCTTCTCTCTAAAAATTATCAATACAAAACTAAAAATATGTCCCAAGATATCTCCAAAGATCTGCCCAGTCGTGTATAAGAATGGGTTGGAGATAAAAATATGAAATTACAAATCTGCCCAGAATTTTCCTAGAAAATGACCTATGCGTCCGCGTCCAGACCTTCGCGTTCGCGAAGGTAGGTGGTTAGTAGTCTTCGCGTTCGCGGTTACCTTGACTGCGTTCGCGATGCAATGGGTCTTGAAGCACCGCGTTCGCGGTGAACACCACGCGTTCGCGTAGGCTTAATTCCTCAGCAGTTCAATTTGTTCTCCGCATTTGCGTCTGGGTTACCGCGTCCGCGTTAGTTTAACTTCTGAAGCTACACGTTCGCACTCTGCCTTCGCGTTCGCGAAGGGCAATTAACTGGGCAGATTTCCCTTGTCCAAGTTTGCTCCTTTTTTGACTTGTTTTCACATTATTTTTTCCACAATCAATTCTAAACCATTTGACACCTTAAATATACCAACAAACGTCAATAATGTCTTAGTTTCTCAATAAAATTACATAAAAGATTAAGTATTAAGAGGAGATAAGTTGGTAAAATACCAACTTATCACCTCTCTGGGAATGGCGCTGGTGGTCTCTTCTTCCTAGTGATTTGAGATTTTTCTTTGTCAGCCACCACCTCAACTACCGGTTCCCGGGCTATCTCAACTTCTTTCTCAGCTTCATTCTGCGTACTGTATTCTCCTTCAGCAAGCTGCACTGTCACCTTAGTTAGGTTGGTTGACTCATCAATTCAATTGGCACTAGTACTAGTGTCTAAGCCTGTCTGCTTTCACAAGCTCTTTCCTACTCTAAGTCTAAGTCTCTGCCATTGCGTAGACTCACTGCCATCAGCTGCTTTGGACTCTGATCCTTAGGATTTACCTGAGTGTCTGCCGGCAATGTCCCAAGAGGACGATTGTTCAAAGACATTGAAATCTGGCCCATCTGTACTTCAATATTTTTAATAGCTGACTCATGAGCATATACTCTTTCAGTTATTTTTGTAGTTGATCCAATAACATGTTGCATCATTGCTTCAAGTCTGGAAAATCCATTTTCTTGTCTCCCCCCATGTTGTTGCTGAGGAGGGTGATACGCTTGTTGCTGATTTTGATTATTATACCCATGTGGACTTTGGTAAGGCGCCACATTACCATGAGGTCTCATGGAGCCCATGTTTCCACTGTTCTTATGCTGATGAGGTGGCCTGTACGACTACTTTTGCTGGCCCTAATTCTGTCCACCCTGTCGCTGGCCTCCATAATTTGACACATAGTTTATGTTTTCTGGGTAGTGAGGATGATCACATTCAGCATTCCATTGGTTTCCAAGTGGTTGACTAATGCAAGATGTGCATAATCCCCCCTTGGTAGTGTCCACAATATGTACCTGTTGCTTCTGCCCCGACTCCTCCACCCTCTTAGTAAGTATGCTCGTTTGTGTCATCAAAGTGGCCATGTTCTCAGCGATAGTATTGGAAGGATCTAATGGCACTGAGTGAACCACTGGGGTGATAGGTGCACCCCTAGTTGTTCACCCTGAATTCTGTGCCATTTTATCAAGCAAGCTCTGGCTCTCTCTCCATGTTTTGCTCAGGAATGCTCCACCAGCTGAAGCATAACCATTTGCCTTAACACTGTCTGCCATACCCATATAAAATCGCTGCCCCAACATCTGCTCTGGAATACCGTGGTGCGGGCAGATAACTAACATTCCTTTAAACCGTTCCCATGTTTCTTGCAGTGACTATGCAGGCCTCTGTATGAAGCTCAATATTTCATCAATTTGTTGAGCCATTTTGTTTGGTGGATGGAACGTTTTTAGGAACTGCTTAACCAACTCCTCCCATGTAGCAATGGAATTGATGGGGAGCGAGTTGAGCCAAGTCTGGGCGACTCATGTCACTGAGAACGAAAACAACAACAGTCTTATTATTTTCGGAGTGACGTATGGTTGCCTCTGAGTTTTGCAAATCGACAGGAAATTCTTAAGATGCTGCTGGGGATCCTCAATGTATGACCCCGAAAATAGTCCCTTATTCTTCAACAAGTGCAACATATTATTTGTGATCTGAAAGGACTCAGCCTGTATCTGTGGGACTTCTATCGCAGTGGCCAAATTTTCCGCCGTGGGTTGTGCACAGTCATATAAAGGCGCCTCTGGTACAATTGGCATCACAGGCGCGACACCTTGCGCGGCTGGGTCAACCACATCTTCCCCATTGTAGTTATTCCTGTCATTGAGATCTGCCATGTCTGCTTCAATTAGTTCAATTGGTGGTTGTTGCTTGTTTTTCCGGTTGGCCCTGTTTAAGGCCTTGAAAACTTTCTCGGGGTCTGGTAAGGCTTCAAATACTTCACCAGTTCTCGATGAGTTTCTAGGCATGCACCTGTACAACCAAGTCAGCAAACGTTAAAATCTTCAATATTTGAATGAAATTGAAGAAAATTGACTATACTTAAGATTTTTTGTAGTTTCTTCCAACTATAATTGATAACACCGTTAATTCCCCGACAACGATGCCAAAATTTGATCACGCTCAATTATGTCTTATAAAAAAACTAAGCGGGCGTTGCAAATATAATCTGAGTATTTATCCCAGAGTCGAATCCCACAGGGAACTAACCTATCAATTATTGTTGTTAGACTACTCGATTCTCAAATAATCAATCTCCCAAAAGTTATGAATATCAATTTCCGGTGTTGTTACTAACTACTGAATGAAATTTAAGTAAACTAAAGAATAGCTAATACTGAGATGTAAACAGATGTGATAAAGATCTAAGGTTATCGTTTTCCCCGTTGATGGAATCCCTTCTTGTATATTTCATATAGTTTGGCCTAATTATCTATATCAATCATGAAAACTCATGTTACTGTAACTCTCTCTCTCGAGAAATTACGATAATTTACTAGACGCACTCTCTCGAGCTACGCTAGCTGACTTTTATTACAGTTCACTTTAGATTGCACCCAAGGTATCGTTATCTCTAATCCAACCTTTAAACCCTTGGTTATGGATCTCTCCTATACTTAGGGAGTGGTGTTGTTCAACAACTACCTAAATATGCACTCTCTCTCGAGCAAATACACACTAAATAGGCACAGCTAATCGAGGGCCCTTCAATCAACTACAACAAGAACGTAGTTGAACAAATAGAGATTGAAAACCAAGCAAAACTATATTAATATAACAATAATTTCATCCTCAACGGGTTTCACCAAAACCTTAGACTAATGAAGTTAGCTACTCATAATTGTATTGAAAATAACAAAAGAATTCATTAACAATGGTAAAATCGTAAGGAAGGGAGATGAGAATTGATGCCCAATTGCCCTCCTTGCCTCTTGTATTTGCTATTCTTGAACAAGCCTAAAAACCTTGATAAAAACTTCCTTTGAGAGAATTGAACCTTAAATAGGTTAAGTGAAATTGCCCCAAACTTCCAATTGTAGCCCTGAGAAATCACGTTCACGACTGGGACTACCGCGCCCGCGCTAGTCCTCGCGCTAAATGGGTTTTGTTCTGCCCGGGGGATCGCTGGGTAGCACGATCGCGCTAGTGCCGCGCTAATTCCCTTTTGTTTTGTTCCGGTAACTGGACTAGCGCGGTCGCGCTAGTGACCGCGCTAGTGGACTTATATTATGTCCAAGCGCCTTTCAGCCTTCTTTCCACGCATCAAATATTCCAAGGGGCTTTTTTCCTTCAGTTTTGCTCCAAACACCGTCCTACGTCCTTCATAGCACATTTTGCTCCTGCAAAACATAAAATCAACAATTAAAGCCATTTTAACATTATTAACATCCCTAAGATAGTGAAACATCATTAAGTTGGAGTGTAAACCTACACTAACTACGTGAATTTATCATGTTATCAGTCGCACCGGATGGGGCGCAATGAGGTAGTGTAAACTGTGTCTGACAGAGTCTTGTGAGGTCTCGTAATAATCCCACAAGCACGACGCGGCGCGGCGCGGCTGTACAACTTTGTCAGAGTAATTTCCAGTTTCGGTTAGGAAATGGTAGTTTCGTCCAAGCCCGTTTCTACAAGGTATAAATATACCAAAAATACGTTTTAAGGGACTTTTGACCTACGTGATATTTGAGAAGCAACCAAGGTAAGAAGACACAAGAATTTCTCAAGATTTCAACCTACAATCGGTGCAATACGGGAGTTTGTATCGAATCATTAGTATTGATGTTTTCTTTGTTTTTAAACCTTGTTGAGATGACTTATTCCATAGCTATGGCGTAAATTCCATTAGGGAATTAGCAGATACAGTGTCTTGATAACTTGATTAGGGATTCAATTCTTGATAATTGTAGAATTAATTGGTGGAATTAAAGTTCGTATTGTGGAGTTATTTATTATTTGCTTAATCGAAAGAGGAGCTTGATATTGAATATCTTTACTGTTGGAATTTGGACTTGCGTTAATTGGTTATATCCTAATATTAAATATTGTGTGTATGGATAAGTGAGGCACAATAACTATTGGACTGTGATGGGTAGGCACTCTTTATAAATAGAGGCCAACCCCCCTTTACCTAGCTATTAGAAAACCCTAGCGTATTTTGCCTCTTGAATATGTGATAACAGAAGACGTCCCATCAGTCAAGTTTTCCGGGTTGTGAGAGCGCGTAACTAGTGGATTGTGGAAGTTGGTCTTGTAACGACACGACCGGTCGTTTTCAGAATTTAAGCTCCGTTCGGTGGAATAAGGTCATGAACAGATTCACATTGAGTATATCGACCTGCGAGCATGGTTGGATTAAGTTACCGGATGGTCCGGAGTTGAAATGGAAGAGGGATTCTAATTTCGGAAGCTTAAGTGGTGAGATTTGACCGGAGGTTTGAATTTTATGTAAACAACCTCAGAATGAGTTTTGGGTAATTTCAACAGCTTCGTATGGTGATTTTAGACTTAGGCGCGCGCCCGGAATTGGTTTTGGAGGTCCGTAGAGTAATTTGAGGTAATTCGGCGGAAGTTGGAAAATTTGAAGTTTGGAAAATGAAGAAGATCGAACACAGTTGAATTTTTGGGATATCAGGGTCGGAATGCGATTCTTAGAGTTGGAGAAGCTCCGGGATGTTAATTGGGACTTGTCTGCAAAATTTGGCCACATTCCGGGTCGAATTGATAGGTTTCGGCACGTGTTTAGATAATTGAAGATTTGAAAGTTCATAAGTTCGAATTATGGTTTAATCCATCGTTCGACGTTGTTTAATGTGATTTGAGACCTCGAGCAAGTTCGTGTTAGGTTATATGTCTTGTTTGTGTGTTTAGACGGGGTCCCTGGGGCCTCGGGTGTGTTTCGGATGGGCTTTAGACCAATTTCCTTCTATTTTTTACTACTGATGTCTGTCAGCTGGTTTCCTCTTCGTGTTCGCGTCCGCTCCTCTGCGTTCACGATGAGTAATTTTGGAGGAGGGAATAATCCTTCTATGCGTTCGCATCCCCCCTCGCGTTCGCGTAGTGGAAATTAGAGGCGGGGGTTGTTAGTCTTTCCTTCTTCGCGTTCGCACCAGATACCACGCGTTCGTGTAGGATCCTGGCTCCCTTTCTCCGTGTTCGCGAGCCCGCTGCCGCGTTCGCGATGGGCATCTGGGCAGCTTCATTTTTTTTATTCTTCACGAACGCATCCCTTCCTCCGCGTTCACGATGTACAAATGTCTGGGCAGACAGATTATATTCCAAAATCGAGGGTTAGGCCATTTTTATCACTTCTTGACTTGTAGAGCTCGGTTTGGAGCGATTCATTGAGGGTTTTTCACATAAATCGATTGGGTAAGTGTTCTTCACTTAGAATCTAACTTATTCCCTGATTTTTATATTTATTTTCATCATTTAATTTTTATATTGAGTTGAGGAAAATGTTGGTTTTGAAAGAAAATTTCTAAAATGAAAAATCGGGATTTGAGGGACCAAATGGTATCGGAATTTGATAAATGTTGTATGGTTGAACTCATAATGGAATGGGTATTCAGATTTTGTAAATTTGACGAGTTTCGAGGTGCGGGCCCGGGGGTCGACTTTTGGATCAATTTTTAGATTCTTGTAAAGATTGAAACTTTATTATTTGGAATAGTTCCTTACAGGTTTATGTGTGTTTTGAAGTTGTTCTAGTTGATTTTGAGCCGTCCGAAAGTCTTTTCGCCCAAGAAGTCCATTTTAGAGTACCGTGTTGTCGTCTTCGAGGTAAGTATCTTGCCTAACCTTGTGTGGGGGAACTACCCCTTAGGATTTGAGTCTTCTATATTGATTGTAGCCCGTGTACGCGAGGTGACAAGTGCGTACTCGGACTTATTTGTATGTAGTTGGATTTTTAGAGTTCTTAGGTCGTTATATTCCTCGTGTATGAAGTTGTAATGGTTATGACTTAGTTCCTGATTGCTAGTTTCATCTCTTCCTGCTTAATTTAGAATTACTTGCTTTTAGATTTTCCTTTGTTTTCTATTTGGTATTAATTTACTTAATTGAAGAAATTACCTCTCCTATCATCATGCTATATTTTTTCTTCATAAACTGCCTATTTAACAGAAATTAGTAATATCTCGCCTTACAATTGTTTAGTAGTAATTGGAGTTAGGATTGTCTTTAGCTACTTACCCTTATTTGGATTGTGGAAAATCTCTCATAACTATTCAACCTTAAAAAGGAAATTTAGATAACCTACCCCTTAGTCGAGTGTATTGTAGTTGGAATCTCTTGACTTGTGATGACATCTTATTGTGGACTGAATACTGTGAATTCGTTGTTAAGTCGTGTTTCTCCCTGGTTAAGCTACTTTCTTTATGCTTATTATTCCCTTTAAGTGGTTATTCCTTGTGATTGAGTTCTACCGTTCTTGTGATTTAAATTCTTGTATTGATTTGCTCGTCGTACATGGCATTTCTATCTTTTATTGCTTATTGATTGTGGTGGCAATGTACAATGTTTCTGTCGTGTTATGGTTGCTATCTCTGTTGATTGCATCACATATTTATATTGGGGATTACAGACATATTCCGGGATGTCCCCCCGTACTGCATATCTACTTTAGGGACTACAGACGTATTCTCGGAGATCCCCCAGCACTGTGTATTTACTTTTGGGGACTACAGACGTATTCTGGGAGATCCCCCCAACACTGCATATTTACTTTTGGGGACTACAGATGTATCTTGGGAGATCCTCCCTATACTGTATGACAAATTCTGAACTACAGACGGAGTTCCGGTAGATTTATCTTGAAGAAATTATGATCAAAAGATATTTATTGAAAAGTATAGCTGAAAAGCATTTGCCTTGAAGAAAACTATGTTGAAAGACTGTTATCTCGAAAGGTATATTTGAAAAGCATTTATCTTGCAGAAAACTATGTTTGAAAGACATTTATTGGAAAAGTATATTTCAAAAGTGTTTAGCTTGAAGGAATTATATTTGAATATTATCTTTCTGAAATATATATATATGTATATTCGGAGGAAGTGTATTTCAAGGGAATTTTCTATTTGAAATGATTATATTTAAGCTTTCAATATAAACTTGCGGGTGAAAGTCTACACTCGAAGCTTTGACTAATTATTTGGGGTTGTTGGCTCAGGTCTGATGTGGAAAACTATTGCAGTGCTGAATTACTACTTGTTCTTACCGCATTTTGGTTTTCAGTTTTCGGATTGTGTTCCCGTCCATTCTTCTGTGTATTATTATGATGTTCCGTTGTTATTTGCTGTATTTTCCTTCCGCTTTGTACTGGTTCTGTATTAATTATATTGTGTAGTCATTAGATAGATGTCATATTCTGTTATTCCTATATTTATGCATGTTTAGTTTATCAAACCAGTGGGTGTCTCGACTAGTCCTCGTCACTACTTCACCCAGGTTAGTCTTGAAACCTACTGGGCACCGTTGTGATGTACGCATTCTACTTTTCTGCACATTTTTGTGCAGATTCCAGATTCGCATAGCCAGCCGGTTCATTGTTAGCAGCGCAGTTGTTGTTGTGGAGACTCAAGGTAAAACCGCTTCAGCGTTCGCGGCTCCGGAGTCATCGTCTTATTTTCTCTAGCTATTCGCAATGTTGTACTTATTTCCGAACAGTGGTACTTTAGGAGACTTAGTGTGAATTCTTTAAAGCTTATGACTTGTACTTACCGGGTTTTGGGAAGATGTGCAATGTTTAGAGATCTATTTCAAAAAGCATTTAAAGGTTTTGATATTATGATTTAGGTTTTCTTAATACTAGGCTTACCTAGTCCTCAAGACTAAGTGCCGTCACGATATCCAACGGAGAAAAATTGGGTCGTGACATGTCTCAGGCTTAAACGACGTTTGTGTCACCGCTTAATCCATGGAGTTTAACGGTACACTTCTTAAACCTAATTCAAAATGATGCTTATATTTGTGTTTTAATCTCTGGTATGGCTGCAAATTAATTATCTTACATTTACATCTTATGCTCTAGTTTAAATTCGTGATTCAAATAGGTAATCGAAAAAGCCTCTTGAATTGTTAATCAAAGTAGAAAATAGAGAAATATTCGCGAGAAGTTACCCTTTAGACCATAACCATCATTTTTACTGTTGTAATTGTTTGCCGTGCTTCAATTGGATTAATTACTGAAACTAAAGTTTAATCGAAAGAGGAACCTTAACTTCAAGTGTAATCTGATTATCTGTTGAATTCGTGAGAATCAACAGTATTATAGAATGAACTAACTCAAGAATTGGATCCCGAGCCAATTATCTTGCACCTATCTAGTCAATTGCCCTTATTTCTCTCATTGATATTTCTTCGTTGCTCATCCGATGTCTTTTGTGATCAATTGTTAATTGCTTAAATTTTAGTAGTTAATCATAGTAATAGTCATCAATCAAGTGTTAATTTTCCTAGATAGTAATCAACTGGAAATTATTCGAACACGATTTAAATCCAATTTATGTGAAATAATAATTCATCTATACTATCTTTGACTAGAGAGTAATATTTTTTTATTATATTTTGCGCTCGTCAAATTTTTCGTGCACTAAAGACAAGTTTAATAAGAATGCAATCCCTAGGTGTGATGAAGCATTTATCCGTGTGAATGATCCCGAGATGCTAGCTTCCAATGTGTGGACTGAAATGTCGCTGGAGAATTTTAATTTCTGCAATACGAAGACATTTACCATCAAGATCCCGAGTGACCTTTCATTACGTCTAGCTTACTAGCTATTGGTATTTTGGGGTTGATATGATCATATGGCAAATTGTTGGGTGTGTTCCGGAAAATTAGATGTTGATAAGAAAAAAGTATACTGATACTATCCGTGTTATTGCGTTTAGGGGAAAAAAGTAGTGGTGTTTGTTGGTCGGTACAGTATGATATTTAAATATTTCGGTTCGGTACATTCGGTTTTCGGTTTCTTAAAATGTTATATCAATACCGTACCTGATTAAATTCGATATGATTCGGTGTTTCTCCTTTCGGTTTCGGTTTATTCGGTTCGGTAACTTCAGTTATTTGGTTTGAATACTAATTAGTGCGTAGAGTCATAGACTGTAATATTTTTAATTAAAACACTTAAAAGTACAAAACTAAAAACGTTTGTTGATAAAAGTTTTGTCCAAAACCAGCAAATATCAACCCATAGAGAGAAAATTGTACATAAAGGAATAAGTTTGGTCATTAGAATGTCTTGTTACTTGTTTAGAGTCAATTGATGAACTTATAAAATAAAAGAAAGTAAAATTTTAGAATTTTTATGTTATAATTAATAATATGTGTATTGTGTAATATAACATATTTTGGTACGATATCGATATTTCGGTATTTTATTTTTAAATATCAAATACCATATCTAATACAAAATTATTTTTAAAACTTAAATTAAATACCATATCGAATATCAAAATATCGAATACCAAATAGCAAAATTTTTTATTTCGGTACGATAATTCGGCATGTACCAATTATGCACGGCCCTGGAAAAAAGAGAACAGGCTTGATTTAAAACGGGCAGTATTACACTCTCTAGCCTGACTTAACCGAACACAAGCATAATCGTTTTTGTCCCATATATAATTCATCATGCTGGTAGCACAAAGTGATCATGATTCATTCACTACAGCGACGGGACTTCTAGCTGCTGCACCACTCAGCAGCAAGCTAAGGTCTGGGCTTGCAGTATCTAATTATTATGGGTAATTGAGATAAATTTCATCACTAATTAGGTATAGATAGAAAAGTAGGAAAAATATCCAAGATTTGGTGTTTCGAATTTTATTTTGGTTGGTTAATTTGAAACACTTAGCACTGCTGCTTGAAAGTTGAAGTCAATCTAGAAGCAATACACGAGGAGAAAATGGTTGAAATATGCATGGAGCAGTACAATGTTGACCTTCCAATTAATTACAGAAAGTAATATCCAGAAAAAGTGCAACTACTCTTCTTTTCTTCTTCTTCGTCTTTGTTTAATCTGTTTGGGCAATTAATCGATATTTCAGTATTGCAAATGCTAATAATAGGGAATTAAACTCATCAAAGAGATGAACATAGAAAGAGAACTAGATATAGAGAAGACATAACTAAGAGGCCCAAAATTCTAAGCATGTACTGTAGGAAGAGGTGAGAATCATCATCATTTGATTCACCGTAAATTTAGCTGCATGTATTAATTGAAAAAATATAATGCAACCTGCACCACAACATCAATTGAAAATATTTAACGTTTTCAACTGTCCCGCTCCTTGAGACTTAAATTTTCCTTAGAATATTTGTGTTCCCTATCTCTATATATACAGCACTAGGCTTCACTTCACGTACGTTGCCTACAAAATCACAACCTTTTTGTCTTCATTTCAGTCCAGCTAATTCAGAGATGATTAACTCTAAGCTTTTCCTTCTCTTGATTCTGTGTGCTCTTTTTTCCTTTCTTTGTGCCATGCAGCCTGTGTCTTCCATTGCTGGCTCCAAGGTACGTAAAGGCTATTGAAACCAAAGTTACACTGTCTTTTATATGAATAAGAATATAGTAATTTGTATAATTATCACTAATAAGGTTCCCAATTATACTCTCTTTTTAAAAAAAATTGGTTGAGGCTGTTCGAATGAGTAAGTAAATTATGATAAACTACTTATTTACATTTCAATATCTGATTTTTCTCTTGTACTTACCTTCATCTTATTTTCCTATTTTCGATAATTTCATTTTCCAATTTGAACTCAATTTTCCTGAATTAGTTTTATCTCTTTATACCATTTCATTGATTCATATATACTTCAAAAGGCAAGTCTATTTGTTTGATTTTATAAATTTTATGAAATAAGTTTAAAGTTTTTTTTAATTATGATTTGACTTTAGGCCACCAATTCTGCTATGCCGCTGCCGGTAAGCTCGAGGAACACGCTTGGGGAAGTGAAGTCATTTTACCATCCTGCTGCTTATGGTGGCGGTGGAGGCTCTGGTGCGGGTGGTGGTGAAGGTTCCGGGTATGGTTCTGGGGAAGGGTTTGGTGAAGGAGTAGGTAGCGATGGCGATGGCGGTAGTGGTGGAGAATATGGAGGTGGGGGTGGCGAAGGAAGTGGCGGAGGAATGGGAGATGGCTCTGGTTACGGTAGTGGAAGTGGTTATGGTTACGGTACTGGAACAAGAGCCAGTGGAGGTGGTGGCGGAGGAGGAGGTGGAGGTGGTGGTGGTGGTATGAGTGGAGCTGATGGCCCTGGATTTGGTGAAGGGGAAGGTTCTGGTGCTGGATATGGAGGAGTTGGAATACCTTGAAACCCTAATCTTTTGTTCATCAATTTTCCAGTAATAAACTGGACATGCTCGTGCATGGTTGTACTGTCTTTTTCTTTTTTTTCAAGTAATTTTCTTTTCCATCTATCTGTGTCTCTTCTTTGTTGTGGGTTTAATTTGGTTAACCTTCGTTTCTCCAAGTGGCAATAGGAGTAATAAACTTACTCCTAGATGTTCTTCCACTTTTGCAATGGCATGCATGCATAATTGGTTTTACGCATTAAAACTTTGTTACAATAATTTAGAAACATTTTTTCCCCTTTTTTCGGTGGAGTTGTAGCTTTTTATTAAAAAAAGAGAATACGTGTCCCCTTCTTTCAAGCTATTACTGATCACAAGCACAACGAGTGCGCAATATAATGTATAGCTCAACTGTTTTTCAATTTGGATATGTCGATAATACCTAAAGTATTTAGTTACTTATTTACTGGGAGATCTTTGTTTTGCTCGTCAAGAAATGGTAAAGGGCTTTGTTACTCGAATATATGGCCTTTTCTCCCAACTTAATTAATTGGTATCAGTACTCAATGACTCAACATTTGAATTGATCCTCTGCTAATCGGGTAACTTGGATGGCTTCGTATACAAAAGAAATACTTTGAGCTAGAAAGTTAGATACTAAAACTTTATCTATGGCTGTTTAGTATATTTATTTGGCACTAACCAAATAAGAGAACATTTTTGGCATGTGAATAGATCTCCTGTGTAAAGTTGAGAGAGGACTGTACTATGATAAGGGAATAATATATTTAACTTGTATCATATTCCATTCAAAAAAATAAATAAATTTGGAACGTAACACCAAAATGTAAACTACCTACATGCAGGCATCCTTTTATATATATATATATTTTAAATCTATTTGGCTAAATATTACTTACTAATAAAACTTTTCTTTTAATCGTCTGCTATTTGAACTTTATTGTCCGCTAATCTAAGTTCGTGTTGAATAGACCCAGTAGTAAACATAAAATGCACCGTTTGAGCGGTTCTCCAAAGTTCAACCCAAGACTCAAACAATTGGTACTAGTAATAATTAATATTTTAAAAGGCGTTTTCGGAACGAGCCCTAGGATTAAGTGTGTTAACCGGGTGGGCCGGGCCGGATAGTAAAAAATTGAACCGCACGGGTTTGGAACCGGGCCGGTTACAGGTTGAAGCTTAACGGATTTAACGGGTTCGGGTTCATCCGGATAAAAATTAAACCGTAGGAGTTACGGGTCATCCGGGCCGGGTTAACAGTAATATATATATTTTTTAAATTTTTGTACAACTATTGTAATTTATATTAATATAAAGTAAAAAAAATATAAAGAATACAATGAATATGAAAAAAAATTGCACTTATAAATTGCAAGTGCAACATTTATTTCAAATTTTAAAATTCATTTCAAAGTTACAAATTGAAGGGTTTACATTTGACAAGTAGTAAATTCAAAGGTTTTGCATTGCCCTTGTAAGTTCTTCATAATCAATATGAACTGATTGTCCTTCTTCTGGAGTGCTAAATTCAGATGGGTTATCATGTGTTAGTATTTCTCCAAGTTCCTCATCTTCTGGGCTATCAACATCTTCACGTCCTTGATTTCTTCGTTCCGATCTAATCCAATCTCTGAAACATACTAATTCCAAAGCATTGCTTCCCAATGAGTGACGGGTGTCTCCTAGTTGTTGTCTTGCTTGACTAAATTCACTCTTTGATGCAACATTTGAAATTGGCACATTCAGCACGTCCCGAGCCATAGCGGAAATAACAGATTTTTTTTTCATTCTCACGCCACCATCCCAACGCTGAAAAATCCTTTGTGCGAAACTCCTTTTGCTTCTGCAAGTAGAATTAAAGTTCATCAATGTTTCTATTACTGGTTTGAGTTTTAGCAAATGTAGAAAAAATATTAAAACTATCAACTATTTTATCATCATACAAAGTAGTAGAACTTGAAGAAGTGGTACACTGCATAGTGGGATTAACATTGGCTATATTATGAGCAACATCATCAACTATACTTGCATAATAATTATATAATTATTTTAAATTATCATTTAAATTGTTCATACAGGTAAAAATATATGAGGTTTCCAATCTCCATATAAGTATATAAAGCATTGATTAATAGGTGACAATCAGCCATCTTAATAGAAGGATTTAAAACAACACCAATTAAGTAAATCTGAGGAATAGGAAAAAAATATTTTTTGAATTTTTCTTGCATTTCTTCAACAACATCCTTATATTTTTCTTTCTTCTTAAATTCAAAGAGTAGAAAAGAATTTCAGCTATATGTACTAAAACCATTGTAANTTTTTTGAATTTGTCTTGCATTTCTTCAACAACATCCTTATATTTTTCTTTCTTCTTAAATTCAAAGAGTAGAAAAGAATTTCAGCTATATGTACTAAAACCATTGTAACAGTAAGGTAGTATGCTCCAGAAAACTCAACAGTAGCTATATAAAATTTATGTAAAAATTGAACAACATCATTAATGACCTCCCAAGTAGCAGGTGTTAACATACGGTTTCGATCAGTACAATACGCATTAGCAACTTCATTTATTGAAAATCTATATTTGTAGCAACATTTTAAAAATATGTATGTGTAATTCCACCTAGTAACGATTTCGTCTGGCATGAATCTTGGTTTAAAGTTATACTCGGTACACTTATTCTTAAATTCCTTAATTCTAGATTGTCTGTTATTTCCTTGAATAACTCCAACTGCTCTTCTAACATGAGTAATCTCAGTTGAAAATAAATCAAGGCCACTCTTAATAATTAAATTATAAATATGACATGCACACCTAACATGAAAAATTTCTTCAAGTGGTGGTTTCAAATAAACTTGTAATATTGAAATTGCGGCAGTATAATTAGAAGCAGACAAACACAATACTTTTTGGTTAAGATTATAAAATTCAACAACTTCGCAAATAGTACTACTTATAAACACATCAGTATGACTTTGATCTTCATCATATTTAAAAGCGATAATACGTTTTTGCATACAAAATAAATCATCTATCCAATGACATGTAATTGTCAAATAATCATTTCCATTAACAGCATGGCCAATACCAGAAGTTAGAGAAACTCTACAGGGAAGATGCTCAAACAAATAACGTATGTATGTTTGATATTGTCCATGAAGTATAAAGATATCAGCTCTACAAGTACTTCTAGGGATACCTTTAACTAAAGGATTATAAATCCTTTGAATATACATAATAAGATATGATGAAGAAGCAAAAGAAAAAGGTAGACAACCCAAAGCAATCATTTTTGCTAGCTCCTCACGATCCTTCATTTGATCATATTTCATAAGTCCTCCAGTAGTAAGGTTTAGAGTTGTTTGATTTCCATCACCATCAGCGCCCCATTCTATGGGATGCTCAACTCTCATATGTCTACTAAGTGTCCCAGTCCCCCCACAATTTGCTCCAGTCACATGTTTAAAATCATCATTACAAAGTTTGCATTTAACTCTGTCAGTACCTACTATTTCGTCAAAAAATTTACAAACCTTACTTCTTTTTCTACGATTAGTAGTCGGGGCCACATGTGGTCTACTACTAGTACCACGACCACCACCCCTGGTAGAAACTCCAACACTACTAGGTGTAAGTGGTATCTCATCTTCCATTTCTAATTCATTATCTTCTATTCCGAAATCTTCTTGTAATTGTTCATAATCTATATTAATATTAGTCCATGTTTCAGAAACATGTGTAGAGTGTGGGGTATTACTATTACTACCAGATGCTGAAGAACTGCCTCTTTTTCTATTTTCCCTATTAGCAACTTTTTTACACGCTCTTTTTTGGCAGCATTAAACATATTGTAAAAATTTAAGTACACGCAAAAATTAAATATACAAATAAAATAGTAAATAAGAGAAAGAGTTGGAGGGAGTGCACCGAATTTGGCAATAAATTGAGCCAAATAGTTCCTCATGTGTTAATATTTCTCCAAGTTCCTCAAACTTCAAATCCAAATGATAAAATAAATATTACGATAAATTAAATTCCAAAAAACAAAAAAAGAGCTAAATAGTTGATTGCACTTTAGAAGAAGAATTGAAGAATAAGAGAATATGAGAATTGAGATTGAGAAATGAGAGATGAGTGAAGAAATGAAGAAGAGGGGGGAGGGGGGGGGTGTATTTATAGTTTTACAAAAGGTTAAATTTTTAATTTAAAAAAGTGTTAATTTTTTTTTTAAAAAGGTCCAAAAAGGGCCATTTGTGCAAATCAGTCGTTGGGCAACGACTCGCTTGGCAGGTGACCGTTGCCAACGGTCCAGTAGGCCCCCCAAAAAAAAGTAGCTGTTAAAACCGGGCCGGGCCGGGCCGGTTTAACCGGTAAGTGCACTGTTCACTTTGACCGGGTTGGGCCGGTCTGGGTAACCAGTAGGAAAAATGTAAACGGCCCAACCCCCTTTACCCCTTAAACCCAGCCCACCCGTCCCCCTTTGTACCAGGCCGGTCCGGTTCCGATTTCGACCTGTCTGGGCCGGTCCGGAAACGGGTCAACCCGGCCCGTTGACACCCTTACCTGGGACGAGGCACACAAACAACGTCCCGAGGCGATGGTGGAGAGAGAAAGTATCAATAGCCGTGCACCCTGCAAGTCGGGGCGTACGCCCGAGCGTTGAGGCGCGTTTTCGTAGTGAGGCGTAAGTGTGAACATCTAATTTTTGACCATATTTGAATTTTTTGCTATTTTCTAGTATATAAATATTTTTGAGTTTAGTCTACATATTTTAGCTCACTACTAGAAATTCGGCAAAAACCGACCAATTTTGGTCGGTCAAAAAATCGACCAAAGTTGGTCGGTTTTTCAAAATATTTTTTTTTAAAATTTTTTAATGAGACCGACCAACTTTGGGCGGATTTCTTTGGCGCAAAAATATTTATGAGTCCCGTGAAATTTATTTTTCAAGAAACCCATCAACTTTGATCGGTTTTTCATTTAAAATAAATTAAATTTAATATTAGAAAAGCCGACCAAAATCGATCGATTTATTCAGCCGGTCATTTCAAAAAACCGAAACTTTGGTCTGTAATTTTATTTTTTAATAAAACTGACCAACTTTGGTCGGTTATTTTCGTGCGGAAATACAATTAAAGAGTATAAATGAAATAAAAGACTATCTTAAAATAAAATACACCAATGGTCTAGTGGTATAATAATATCCTGCCACATTATAGACCCGGTTCGATTACCGACTAACTTTGGTCGGTCTTTGGCATAAATGTATATGAATTTGCTAACATACTAGGTCTTACCCAAATGATTCCCCCACTCATATTCTCACACCATCACATACTCTCCTTTTCATTTCTTGCTCTCCAATTCATACCCTTAAACACCCTTACTCCCGTATAAACACACAGAACAAAATTGGGGGGAGGGAAACAGATCGGGAAGGAAAAAAACGAGAGAAAAGAAGAGGCTATAACTCAATCATCTTCTTCCTCTTCTAAAACCCCCATGAAAAGCAATGCAAATCTCCAACAAAATAGTCACAAAACATCACCATTTTATCTATTAAAACCAACAGCTCTTTCTTCTTCAACCAAGCAAAAACACCAGCCCCTTTTTCTCCGATAAAACTTAGCTGAAATTGACCCCAAAGCACCATGACATGTTTTACCCCAAAACCAGCCCAAATTCTAGCTCAAAAATAGCCCCCCCCCCCCAAAATTAAAGCCATAAAAAGCCATCTCAAATCCTTCAGCAAACTCTAAAAAAGCAGAAAAAATGCAGCAATAAATCACTAAATATGCTGCCAGTTTCAACCCTCAAAACACGACAAAAATCTGACACCAAACAACTGCAAACCCAGTTTATAAACCACCCTTTAACCACCCAAAACACTCACCAAACACAATATGAAGCTCCAATAAAAAAACAGTCCAAAAGGTCCACCAAAACACCATGTGAAGCTTCATTGGCAGTCACCTCTCTCACGCCAAAAACCAGCAGTCTCGCGAGGTACCGCCGAGTTTCGGTCCGGGGCTCGAATTTTAGAAGTTTCGTCTCTAGATTTTCTGTTCATTTGCTGATTGGCTCTTGGTTTGGTGTGCTTGTTTGGCTCAGAGATTTTTGAAATAATCAAGTTCTGAAGAAAATTTCTACTTAAAGGTTCATTACTTATCCTCCCTTTGTTAATTATTTCATTGTTTGTGTGATGTTCTTATGAGGTTCATGTGATGATTTTTGTAATGACCTGATCGGTCGTTTTGCCTTCTAGAACCCCGTTACCTTAAATAGCACTCCCTGTATGTGCTTTTACTATTTTATGACTTGCGGGAATGGTTAGTTTGAGACTTGGAAGGGTTCGGGTTGAAATCGGAATAATTGTTTCCTTAAGTTGGCCTTAAAAGGCTAAGTTTGACTTCGGTCAATATTTTTAGTAAACAACCTTGGAATCTAGATTTGACGATTACAATAGGTTCATACGATGTTTTCGAACTTGGGCGTATGCTCTGATAGGGATTTGGATGGCTCAGAAGCGTTTCGGCGCCTAATAGTGAAAATTGGTTCTTTGAAGGTTTAGAACTTCTTTAATTTGGTTTGGAGGGGGGTTTTGGTGATATCAAGGTCCAAACGGAATGTCGAGATCGAGAATTGTTTCGTAATGTCATTTAAGACTTGCAAGCAAAATTTGGTGTCATTCCATGTTGATTTGATAGAAATCGAACGAGTGGAAGTCTTTTTGAAAGTTTTTGAATTTCATGAGTCAATTCATGTGTTTTGGCGTTCGATTCGTAGTTTTTGAAGTTATTTTCGAGTTTTGATTACTCGAGCGAGTTTTTATGAGGTTATTAGACTTGTGTTGGTAGTTAGTGCAGAGCCCCGAGGGCTCGGGTGAGTTTCGGACATGTGGAAGGGATGAAAACACACCAGATTTCTTGTGTTTCTTGGCACCAGTTGCAGGTCTCGCAAATGCAAACCTCGCAGTTGTGAGAAGAGCTTCGCAATTCCGAAAGAGCTCAGCCTGGGGACTTTCCACATTTGCGACATCTGAGCCGCATTTGCGAACTCAACAGTGATCGCATTTGCGACTCTTCCGTCGCATTTGCAACCTTAGCAGCTGGAGCCAGGCTTCGCATTTGCAAGGATTTTGTCGCAATTGCGAACCTTGTGTCGCAAATGCGACGTCATCGGCATGTGCCCAACTCATTTAATGCGGGACTTAGGCCATTTATTTCATTTCACTTCATCTCTTGGGCAATTTTAGGAGCTTTTTGAAGGGGGATTTCACCTAACATTTTGAGGTAAGTAATTTCTATACAACATGAGTTAAATACATAAATTAAGGGTAGATTAACATGTAAAAATTAGTGAAAATCAAGGGTTTAGTTGAAAACCTAGGTTTTTGATAAAAATGAGATTTGACCATGAAATTGGTTATGAATATTCGTAAAAATCATATATTTATAGTACTAAGGTTATGGGTAATAACTTTCTTCAAAACTTTCCGGAATCCGGGCACGTGGGCCCGAGGGTGAATTTTAGGAATCTTGCAAGGGTTGAGTAATCACTTTAATAGTGGGAATATGAGCTATTGAGCATAAATAGATTAATTTATATAATGTTTGACTAGTTTCGAGTCGCTTGGCACCAAATTTGGAGTTTTGAGCACGTTCTTGAATCGTGAAGTGAGCTTTGAGACGAGGTAAGTCTTTTTTCTAACTTTGTAGGAAGGAATTGACCCCTTAGGTGAACTTAAATCATAATGTGTGTCTATTTGTAGGGGATACGCACATGCGATGTGACGAGAGTCCGTGCGTACCTACTATTCTTGCTTTTGTCCGGGTAGATTTAGGCCTACACCATGATTGGTGATATCGTTGTTGATTATGTTTACTACTTGTTGGTTTTATTTAAGAACATCTATGTTCGACCGCTTCAAAAACATATTCCGCGAGCGGTGTAAAATTCCACTACTCTCTAGGGAGCAGGTCGTTCGCCTCGGTAGGATTTATTGATATATTACATGGTTCGAGTTGTTCGACCCTCAGCAGTGCACAATATGTTATTATGTATATTTGGATCGGGCCGTACTTCCTCGACATTACTCGTGCGTAGTGATACCGGAATTTTTTTTATATTTAATAATATTTCACGGACTTGAAAGGTGAAAGGAATAGATGAGAGAAATGACTTTGGCTTCTTACTTGGAAGAAAGATTTGTTTACTTACTTCTTGTTGAGCTCTATTATCATTGTATATTTCATGCTTAATTAAAACTCTGTATTTTTATGTTTAAACCCTTAGTAAGTGTCGAAGTCGACCCCTTGTCACTACTTCTTCGAGGTTAGACCAGATACGTACTGGGTACATGTTGTTTATGTACTCACGCTACACTTCTGCACTTGAACGTGCAGGATCTGAGACAGGTGCATCTGGTTATCAATCTGGCGCGCACACTTGACTTTCACTTAGAGACTTCACGGTGAGCTGCTTTCCGAGACGTGCTGCAGCAGCTGGAGTCTTCCTTTTGCTCATTTCTGTCTATTTCTTTTCTAGACAGTAGACTAGTATTGTTTTATATATTCTACTTGAATGCCCCACATACTTGTGATACCAGGTCTTTGCACACACACTAGTAGACTTATGATTTTGGATTTGTTTACATGATTATTATTTGTACTCATTTGCTTCCATTTAATTATGTTCCATTTGCAAATTTCTAAATCTTTTTAACAAATGAGAAAGTGTTACCCACTTAGTAATCTATTTAAACAGGAAACCACTAGTTAATTAGTGTTGGCTGGCCTAACAACGGTGTTGGGCGCCTTCACGACCTATAATGGAATTGGGTCGTGATAACATGGTATCAGAGCACTAGGTTCACGTAGGTCTCACAAGTTATGGGCAGGCCTAATAGAGTCTTGCGGATCGGTACGGAGACATCAGTACTTATCTTCGAGAGGCTATAAGATGTTAAGAAACTACTCTTCATTCATCTCCTATCGTGTAGTTGATGGTATACTAGGTTTCTTTCTTCTATTCTCTCACAGATGGTGACAACACGCGCAATAGACGTTCCCGACCCGGGAGGAGCTGCTCCCCCTGTTGCTAGCGGTCAAGGCAGAGGCCAGGGGAGGGTACCTGCTTGAGGTAGGGGGAGAGGACACCCCAGGGTCGCCCTAGTTTCACCACCAGCGGATCCAGTGGAGGATCCCATTGTTGAGGAGCAAGGCGAGGTGCCCGCATCAGAGCCAGCTCCGGTAGACTTCTCATCATCACCGGGCTTTCAGGAGGTCATGGGTTGTATGTTGCGGTTCATGGATTTTATGACCGATGCTGGTCTATTCCCAGAAGACCCAACCACATCTCATGTGGGAGGGGGAGCACAAACCCCTACTTCTCAGGCACTTGGGCATGCAGCTCCCATATATCAGACCCCGGGTACACTACTCGTGGGTATGGCCTAGCTAGTTGCAGCGGTTGTACCTGATCCTAGACCAGTTGCGGCCGACGAGTCGCAGAAGCTTTTGGACAGATGGACCAGGCTTCACCCTCCGGTCTTTGGGGGTGAACGACACGAGGATCCTCAGGACTTTATTGATAGGTGTAGGGACAGACTGCACAACATGACGATATTGGAGTCTCACGGGGTGGATTTCACTACTTTTCAGTTGGAGGACATTTGGCAGTCTTATCGTCTTGGTAGACCATCAGATTCTCCTCCCATGACCTGGGACCAGTTCACACGCTTATTCTTGGATAGGTATATTCCACCCTCCCAGTCGGAATAGATGCGGGGTCAGTTTGAGCGGCTTGAGCAGGGCCAGATGTCAATGACCGAGTATAAGGTCAGCTTTTCTTAGCTGTCTCGCCACGAACTTATGATACTCCCTACAGAGGTGGAGCGAGTGCGGAGGTTTGTTGCAGGGTTGCACTCTAGCATTCAGGATAGCATGGCTCGGGAGGTTGAGATGAGGACTTCCGATCAGTTAGTGATGGAGATTGCTTGCAGGATTGAGGGCTACCATCAAAGGGGTAGGGAGCAGATGCAGCGGGACAAGAGGTCTCATTTTTTTGGAGAGTTCCGAGGTGCCCAGTTGGGGGCAGAGGCCATTTTGGGAGAGGTAAGCTCAGCAGATCCCCATACTTAGCACCAACACCTCCTCGAGGTATTCCAGTGCGGCCCTATTTCAGTGCTATGCCAGAGAGTTCTTACTGGCCGCCGTCTATTCAGAGTTCTTCTAGTGGGTACTCTGGTCATCAAGGTTCTTCTAGTGCCTACTACAGTGCCATGCTAGAGGATTCATACCGCCCACTAGCTATTCAGGGTTCTTCTGGTGGGTATTCAGGATATCAGGGCAACAGTCTGCCTCTCTAAGAGGTTTCTATGAGTGCGGGGATCCTAGTCACATGAAGAGGCACTACCCTAGGCTTCGAGGCAAGGCAATGCAGTAGCGTCAGCGGTCCATGATTTCATCTCCAATAGCCACACCAGCCATTTGGTCACCCAGAGGCGGAGAGCAGGTGGGTAGAGTATGTCCTAGAGGTGGAGGCCAGCAAGGTGGCGCTCTAGCCAGATTTTATGCTTTTCCGTCCAGACCAGATGCAGTGGCCTCATATTCCGTGATCACAGGTATTGTCTCTATTTGCGGTAGGGATGCTTCAATATTATTTGATCCAGGATCTACCTATTCATATGTGTCATCCCCGTTTTCTCATTTTCTGGATATTCCTCGTGAGTCCTTGGGTACCTGTATATATGTCCACCCTTGTGGGAGATTCTGTTATTGTGGATCGGATTTATCGGTCCAGTGTGGTTACATTTTGTGGATACGAGACTAGAGCGGACCTTCTATTACTGGATATGACCGACTTTGAGGTCGTCCTAGGCATGGACTGGTTGTTCCCATATCATGCCATCCTTGATTGCCATGCCAAGACACTCACCTTAGCGATGCTAGAGTTTCCTAGATTGGAGTGGAAGGGTTCGTCTGTCAGCACATCTGGTCGGGTTATCTCTTTTCTAAAGGATGGACATATGGTCGAGAAGGGTTGTATGGCTTACCTAGCCTAAGTTCGGGATACTAACGCAGAGTCTCCGACGATTGATTCAGTGCCAGTAGTTCGGGAGTTCGCCAATGTGTTTCCTTCTGACCTTCCAGGCATGCCGCCAGATCATGATATTGATTTCTGTATTGACTTGGCTCCAGTCACTTAGCCTATATCTATCCCACTGTACCGTATGGCTCCTAAGGAATTGAAGGAGTTGAAGGAACAACTTGAGGAGTTGCTAGCAAAGGGGTTCATCAGGCCGAGTGTATCACCTTGGGGTGCACCAGTATTATTTGTGAAGAAGAAAGATGGGACTCTACAGATATGCATTGATTACCGCTAGTTGAACAAAGTCACCATTAAGAACAAGTACCCGTTGCAACATATTGATGATTTATTTGACCAGTTGCAGGGTGCTAGGGTGTTTTCTAAGATTGACTTGAGGTCAGGGTACCATTAGTTGAAGATTCAGGACTCAGATGTTCCGAAGACTGCCTTCCGTACTAGATATGTCCATTATGAGTTCCTAGTGATGTCCTTCGGCTTGACCAATGCCCCCGCGGCGTTTATGGATTTGATGAACATGGTGTTCAGGCCTTATATTAATTCCTTTGTTACTGTCTTCATTGACGACATATTGATTTACTCACGTAGCCTGGGGGAGCACGAGCAACATTTGAGAGTAGTGCTCTAGACTTTGCGGGAACAGAAGTTGTATGCTAAGTTCTCCAAGTGTGAGTTTTGGTTAGATTCTGTGTCATTCCTAGGGCATGTTATATCAGGAGAGGGTATTAAGGTGGATCCCAAGAAGATTGAGGTAGTTCAAAGTTGGCCTCGTCCCACTTTGGCGATTGAGATCAGGAGTTTCCTGGGGTTACCAGGTTATTACCGCTGGTTTGTGGAGGAATTATCATCCATTGCAGCACCTTTGACTAGATTGACCAGAAGGGTGCTATGTTCCATTGGTTCGATGATTGTGAGGCGAGCTTTCAGAAGCTCAAGACAGCTTTGACCACATCACATGTTCTAGTGTTGCCTCTGGCTCGGGGATGTATATAGTTTATTGCGACACTTCACGCGTTGTCTTGGATTGTGTATTGATGCAGGAGGGGCAAGTTATTGCATATGTTTCACGTTAGCTGAAGCCCCATGAGAAGAATTATATTGTGCACGATTTGGAGTTGGTCGCGATTGTCCATGCTCTTAAGATCTGGAGGCATTATCAATATGGGGTGTCTTGTGAGGTTTACATCGATCACCATATTTTGCAGCATTTGTTCAAGCAATGGGATCTCAATTTTAGGCAACACACATGGCTTGAGTTACTGAATGATTATGACATCACCATTCTTTATCATCTAGGCAAGGCGAATGTAGTCGTGGACGCCTTGAGCAGGAAGGCAGAGAGTATGCGTAGCTTGGCATTCATTTCAACAGAGGAGAGGTCCCTAGCTTTGGACATTCAGTCCTTGGCTAACGGATTTGTGAGGTTTGAGATTTCAGAGCCCAGCGAGTTCTTGCATGTGTTGTTGCCTAGTCTTCACTATTAGAGCAGATCAAGGCTCGACAGTTTGATGATCCGCACTTGGAAGATCTTAGAGAGACGGTACTATAGGGTGGTGCCAAGGAGGTTTCTATTGGCGAGCATGGTGTCTTGCGACTCCAGGGTCATTTATGTGTTCCTAATTTCGATGGCTTGAGTGTGAGGATTCTAGAGGAGGAACACAGTTCTCGGTATTCCATTCATCCAGGTGCTAGGAAGATGTATCGTGACATGAGACAGCATTATTGGTGGCGGAGGATGAAGAAAGACATAGTTAAGTATGTAGCTAGATGCCAAAATTGGCGAGCAGGTTAAGTATGAGCACCAGAGGCCATGAGGCCTACTCCAGCAGATGACTATACCTGATTTAAAGTGGGAGCGCATCAATATGGACTTCGTAGTTGGGTTGTTGTGGACCTTGCATAAGTTCGATGCAGTTTGGGTCATTGTTGACAGGTTGACCAAGTCAGCACACTTCCTTCCAATTGCAACTACTTATACTTCAGAGAGATTGGCCCAGATTTATATTCATGAGATAGTTCGGTTGCACGGTGTCCTATTTCCATCATATCAGAAAGAGGCCATCATTTCACTTCGCATTTCTATAGAGCCATATAGAGCGATTTGGGGACCCGTGTAGAGCTCAGCACTGTATTTCATCCACAGACCGACGGGAAATCATAGCTGACAGTTTAGATCTTGGAGGACATGCTCATAGCATGTGTGATTGACTTTGGGGGATAGGGGGATCAACTCTTGCCTTTGGCTGAGTTTGCTTACAACAACAGTTATCAGTCTAACATCGAGATGGCTCCATTTGAGGCTTTATATGGTCGGCAATGTCGTTCTCCCATCGGGTGGTTTGAGCCTGGTGAGGCTAAGTTATATGGTACTTATTTGGTGAATGATGCCTTGGAAAAGGTAAAGTTGATTTAGGAGCGACTTCGCACAGAACGGTCAAGACATAAGAGTTACACGGATCAAAAGGTGCGTGATGTATCATTTATGGTGGGCGATAAGGTTCTCTTTAAAGTCTCGCCGATAAAGGGCATTATGAGATTCGGGAAGAAGGGCAAGCTGAGCCCAAGGTTTATAGGACCATTTGAGGTGTTGAGGCGGGTTAGGGAGGTTGCTTATGAGCTTGCTTTACCTCCCAGCATGTCAAGGGGTCATCTGGTTTTTCACGTGTATATGCTCCGAAAGTATCACGCCGACTGGTCACATGTGTTAGACTTCAACACCATTTATCTAGATGAGAGCTTGTGTTATGAGGAGGAGCTAGTTGCCATTATTGATAGGTAGGATTTCCAGTTGAGATCCAGAGGGTTTCCGCGGTGAAGGTTCGGTGGAGGGGCCAACCAGTCGAGGAGGCGACTTGGGAGTCCGAGGAGGACATGCGGAACAGATATCCTCACTCGTTCAGCACTCCAAGTATGATTCTAAACTCGTTCGGGGACAAACGTTTGTTTAAGAGGTGGAGAATGTAACGACCCGACAAATCATTTTTCTTTATAGAACCCCGTTCCCCTGAATAAGACTCCATGTATGTGCTTTTATTATTTTATGACTTGCGGGGATGGTTTGTTTGAGACTTGGAAGGCTTTGGGTTGAAATCGGAATAATTGGTTCCTTAAGTTGGCCTTAAAAGGCTAAGTTTGACTTCGGTCAACATTTTAGTAAACGACTAGGGAATCGGGATTTGACGGTTCCAATAGGTTCGTGTGATAATTTCGGACTTGGGCGCATGCTCAGATCAGGTTTTGGATAACCCAGGAGCGTTTCAGCGCCTAATAGTGAAAATTGGTTCTTTGAAGGTTTAGAAGTTCTTTAAATTTGGTTTGAAACGGGTTTTGGTGATATCGATGTCCAAGAAGAATTCCGAAATCAGGAATAGTTTCGTAATGTCATTTAAGATTTGCACGAAAAATTTGATGTCATTCCGAGTTGATTTGATAGGAATCGGACGAGTGGAAGTCTTTTTGGATGTTTATGAATTTCATGAGTCAATTTATGCGTTTGGCGTCCGATTCATAGTTTTCGAAGTTATTTTCGTGTTTTGATCGCTCGAGCGAGTTTGTATGAGGTTATTAGACTTGTGTGGGTAATTGGTGTGGAGCCCCGAAGACTCGGGTGAGTTTAGGACGTGTGGGAGGGATGAAAACACACCAGATTTCTGGTGTTTCCTGGCACCAGTTGCAGGTCTTGCAAATGCGAGAAATAGTTTGCATATACAAACCTCGCATTTGCGAGAAGAGCTTCGCAATTGCGAAGGAGCTCAGCCTGGGGACTTTTCACATTTGCGACATCTGAGCCGCATTTGCGAACTCATCAGTGATCACATTTGCGACCCTTCGTCGCATTTGCGAGCTTAGCAACTGGAGCCAGGCTTCGCATTTGCGAGGATATTGTCATAATTGCGACATCGCATTTTCGAACCTTGTGTCGCAAATGCGACATCAGAGGCCTATTCCAAGCTCATTTAATGCGGGACTTAGGCCATTTATTTCATTTCACTTCATCTCTTGGGCGATTTTTGGAGCTTTTGGTCGCCTAGCACTTTGAGGTAAGTAATTTCAATACAACATGAGTTAAATACATAGTTTAAGGGTAGATATTATTAGGTTCCCTCCAAAATATGTCTCCAATATTGGTACAATTCTCTTCCTCCAGATCATACAAATCAAAAGGTACTTTACTCCTCGCATAATAAACATCTTTCTCAATTGGATCCTCCACATAAAAAACTTGATAAACTTGTGATGCCAACACAAAAGGGTCATTTGTACTGCATAATCTATTGAAGTACATCGGATTTAACCCATAATCATCTATGTTATTACGAAACCAATCACATCTAAATAGTACAACACTAAAATAACCCCAATTATTAATCTCAATGATATCCTGAATCGCTCCATAATAGATAACCTCACCATCGATGAGATTTCGGTCCCTAGCACTAGCAAAACTATCTGTTGTTGCCGATAAAGTCACTCCACTATCGAAATTCCATTCTGACTCCGATACCCTATTTTCCACTGCCGACCGTAAATTACCAAAAACTAACTTTCGCCAATTCAAGCCTAATTCTACACCGGACATCACAAAAACATTCCAAACACACTCCTAAGTCCCAAAACACCTAACGAAACTATCTGAGCCATAAAATCCGCATTCCGAGGTTGTTTACCAATAAGTCAACTCCTAGTTGACTTTTTCAACTATTAGGCCAATTTAAGAGACTAAGTGTCTCAGTTCTCACCACGACCACTCCGAATCAGAACCACCCGACTCCAACACATCATAAACAACTAAACAATGCATAACAAGGCAGAAACATGAATAACGGTACAAATTCTACGGAACGACCGACCGGGTCGTTATACCTGGTTAATGAAACAAGAATGAATGTAATTACCTTGTGAGGATCGGACTTCCAATAGTTAAGAAGCTCCTTAAAGTGAGATTCTGGAACATCTACTGGCCTATTCTCCATTCAAAGGTCATCATTATCATAGGCTTCAAAGTGTTTTCTCTTCAATTGATTCTTATACATTCTACAAGCAGTACATATTGATTCAAAAACCCATATTTTTGCCTCGTCGGGAATGTCATATTTTTCCTACAAATTTAGTTTAATTGGATTAGTATAAAAATAAGAAATATCATCCATGTTTATTGAATATTGGGAACTTCATACCTTGATATATTTCCACATATCATCTTTTGTGCCTAACTTCCTCCAATTAAATACATTAAGAGGGCCTCCAGTGCTCCAAATCTACCAAAAATTAGATTTATACCATCATAATATGCCAAGGAATGAAACCCAATCGAAATTTATCAAAAGTACTCAAAAGTCCCAAAATTGGTCAAACCCGACCGCCGGGCCCACGTCTCGGAACTCGATAAAATTTGCATCATAACGATCCTCACCCTCTCAGGAGTCTATACATATAAAGAACTCTGAAATCGGAGTCCAAATAACCCCTCAAATCACCCCTCAAATTACCCTAGAAGTTCTCTTAAACTCAAGCCCTAGTTTACCCTTTTTCCACTGATTTTTCCCAATTAAACACTGATAATAAGGTGCTTAATCAAATATAATCGAGTAAATAAGCCCAAAAATCTTACCTCAATGAAGAACAATTGTTTTCCTCTTTAAAAACCCTCAAAAAGCTTGGAACCCGCAACAAAAATGGTGAAAAGAAGACTAAAAATCGGTAAGTCCCCTTTTTATACTTTCTGCCCAGGCTTTTCGCACCTGCGGTCCGCACCTGTGCTCAGGAGAACCGCACCTGCGAAATTTCATTAAACAACCAATCCTCGCACTTGCGTCCCAGGCATCGCTCTTGCGGCTCCGCAGATGCGCCTAAACGACCGCTCCTGCGGTTTTCCTCCAGGACCCCTGTGCCCGCACCAGCTATCAACATGGCCGCTCCTACGGCTCGCACCTGCGGTCAAACATCTGCAGGTGCAGAAATCACAGTAGCAAAAAACACCAGCAGCTGAAAGCTGCATTTTTCAACTCCAAAATTCCCGTTAACCACCGAAATCAATCTCGAGCCCTTGGGGACCCCAACCAAACATACCAACACATTATAAATGATCATTCAAACTTATTTTCACTCTCTGAACAACCAAAATAACATCAAAACACCAAAGTCACATCAAATTCAAGGCTATGAACTTTGAAATTTCTAAATTCCACCAACTATGTCGAAACCATTCAAACCACCTCCGATTGATCTGAAATTTTGCACACATATCCAAAATGACATTACGAACCTGTTCCAATTGTGATTAAGCGGAATAATTTATTTCAAAAGATAAAAAATTGATGTTCAAATTCACGTTGAAAATTTGATAGATTCTTCCTCCTTTCTTTTATAAAGAATTTTCATGTGCATTAAATCTCTGATTTAAAATTTTTCTTCATTGAGCAAATTGTTCAACGCCAAGAAAAAATGTGAATTACATGAAGGAAACAAAGATCAATTAAAACAAACAAGTTCATGAATTTGTCAGCATAAACATTCCTTTATTCTTCAATTTTCACTTTCTACAATCAGTTGGGACAGTGGCTAACTTCAAATGGTGAATATTCTCACATACTAAGCTTAAAACATAAAATTAAAGCCTCGGCCAATTATTCTTCAATGCGGCAAATTTATTGGATCAGATACCACCTCCACCGAAACCTTCTCCTATTCCAAAGCCATAACCGCTACCACCATTCACTCCACCTCCGCCGCCACCACCGCCACCACCGCCGCTACCATCTAAACCTGAACCCTGACCGCTACCGAAGCCAAATCCAAATCCTGAACCAAATCCGCTACTAAAAGCTCCACCTCCTCCACCGCCACCGCCTCCTCCTCCTCCACCAGATCCTCCTATAATTTGAGCACCTAGTCCGAATCCATCTGCTGCAGGGATCTTGTAGTCAAAGATTGTAGCTACTGCATCTCCCAGGAGCTTTCTAGCAGAGGTGTCACGTACAAATACCCCCACAACAATGAGAATAATGAATGCCTTTGAATGTAGAGTCACTGCACGCAAATAATATCCAATCATAAGTATTTATTTTCGAAGCTTTTGGAAAAGAAAAAAAAAAAGAGATTTGTAACATGTAAAATAATACAAATTATCTTCTACAATATGAAAATTGCTCTCTCGAAATTTTTGGGTACTAAAAAAATATGCCAAATAAGACACCTTCATGGCAAATTAACTACTCACCTATAGTATACCGTACCAATCTGAAAAACAAGGAATAATAATAATAAATCTAGATTTTTCAAATTTTAGAGAAATATGAGGAACTGATCATGTTATATGGTTTAGAAAACCACAAATAAAGAGAATTATAATAAATCAAGTACTACAATTTCTTTGTAGACATAAGCATTTTTAGTTTATGAAAAAAGGGTTTAAGAATCCCTTACTTTTCATTCTTCGTGTCTGTAAACTGTGGAAGAGATAAGGTTATATTGCAAGATAGAATTATACACATTTCCAGGAGTTTAAATACTAGAGATAGCTGAAGATATGTCATAAGTTAAATTCTCGTTAATTAATGCGAGAACAAAAAACTGAACATCTTAAAGAAATATTTAATTAATGGTTGAAAATTATGTTCTCATGAACCATGTTTATTAATATTAAAACTTCCTAAAATTTCAATAACGTACATTCTCTTCCTCTTGACTAATTAAATATCTAACGCTTGACCCAACCTATAACTCTATAACCACTAAATTTCTCTCTCTCCTTTAATTTTTTCTTTTTGTTGTAATTAAACACCAATTAATATTCTCATATTATTTCTCAAGTAGCATGATCTTGACAATAGCCCCAGATTCAACTACACTTCTATCTTTCCCGCTTTTTCTAACTACCGTTTACAGTTGAACCCTAGTAGCCTTCCCTTCAAACGTTGCTTCAAGTCCCTCGACAGTATATATCTTGATATATTCTTGTATTCCTCTCTTGCATATACAATATATGCTACCAGCTAGTGTCATTCTGTAGACTTCAACTTTGGAGTTCGTTCGAACCAAATCCATCACCTGCTTATGAATCCTCTGCTAGTCCAGCATGCTGCCCATACTTGTGTTGAGAATGAGTAACTAAAGAATAGATGATCGATGGGTTCTTTATACACATTTTACCTTAATCTTAAGGTAGGCGCGATGCGTATGTATCTCGATATTTATTTAAAAATAAAATAAAAGTGTAAGTTCCTGAAGATGATCATGAATATTGACAAGAAATTGTCTCATAAAGTCCTAAATTATTAGCCAATAATTTAAGCTTAAAACTTGTTCCATATTTATAGTATTAGAACTTAAATTTCGTAAGTTATCATACTTCTTTTTAAATTTAAGCAAAAATATATATAATTATTGAAAACCTATATAGTGCTGAAGGATAGAACTTAAAACATACCAACATGCAATTAATAATTTATGACTTTCAAATGAACACAAAAATCAAAGTGCAATGAAAATAAAAAAAAATACACTAAAAAGGAATAGTAAAACAAGCCAGTGAAGGAAATGAGTTCAAGTATAATATGAAAATGTATTATAGTCCATATATACCGTATAAAAGTAGCATGGAAGAACTTTATATGGTTATCATACATTATTTATATAAGAACATAATTTATATAAGGTTAAATTTTAGTTAATTTTTATTAAATTTAATAAATTTTAAAATCTTAAATATAAGAACTTAGATCAAATAAGGAGATTTTAATTTTAAAAAAAAATATAGTTTATCTCAAAATACCAATATTAGTATTAGAAAAAACAACACAAAAGAATTATACTTTATGTCCAAGACTATTTTTTAGACAAGTAGTGGCAGCCAACGTTTAGCCCCTTTTCCCCCTAATATTTAGTACTACTAATAAGTTACATATTTCAATTAGGAAAGAACTTATGTAAAATAAATCTTAATCAATTTCAAAGTCCTAAATATCAGAAAAATAATTTAAAATTTTTGTCACATGTGAAATCTGTTTTTAAAGGATAAAAATAGCAAACGATATTCACTAAGGGTTTTCATATTTTTAATATAGTACTAGTCTCATGTACGTGCTTTGCACGTGTGTCCCAACTTCCACGGTAATTATTATATAATTTTTATCCAACGTAATAAACTTTAATCTTTTCTTTTTCTAAAGTTTAAGTACAAGTAACAAGAGAATGGAAAAGGAAAATTCCAACCAAAGGGATGAAGAAAGTGAAAAATACATGCAATTTATTTTTGTGTCCTCGGTGGAGAAGGAAAAGTATTTCCCTCCAAAATTTATGGGAAGGAATCTCGAATGTAAAGATAATTTTAATGAAAATACTCCCATATAAATATACCTATATAAAATAAAGGGTTCAACCAGGACATATCGCAAGCATAACAGAGATACCGATGTGATATTTACTTTAAAAATGCAAACATTTAGTAATATTAAAGTTTTAAGTCAGACAAAATTATGTAAAAGAAGATGAATTAATCTTTAAAATTTAAAGACAAACTCGCAAATTTATTAAAATAGCAGCACTTTCAAAGAAGGAATTAAATTGTGTTCTAAGAGCTCGTTTGGACATAAACTTTTTTTCGAAATCAGCGCTATAAATTTTTATTTGAAGATTCATTTTGGAAATTTTCGAAAATTTGAAAAGCTCCAAAACGTTATTTTTCAAAATTTTCACTCAAATCACTCACAAAAATTCAAAAACAACCCAAACTGAAATTTATATCCAAACACAACTCTAAATTTCAAATATCATTTTCACTTTAAACTTTTTTTCACCATTTTTTGGAATTTTACAATTCTTATGTCCAAACGCCTACTAAGAAAATACATTTCTAAAATTCCCAACCTGAATTGAATACATTGAAAAGGTTAATAGATATTCCTAGAATTCCTAAAATAAATTTTTGTTTTATAAAGAAGGACTCTAAAATATTGAATAAATAATTTATATGGCCGTGAACTTAATTAATAAGTAAGAAACCTGATCGCATTAGAATCCCATACAAAAATTATTAATATTTCAATTTTATTTAATATGGAATTGTATTTTGAAGAAATATTTATTTTTTGAAGAGCATTAAAGACGATTAAGATTTCACAGTGAAAAAAGGTTATTTTACGTCAATTTCCTTGAAAACTTTAGACAAAGCCTTATATAAACAAACATTTAATCATGACTTACGAATTTAACTTTTACACCATATAGGACTTGTATCCGAAAATGCAGTAAAATGGGAATTTTCGGTTTCCTTATCTAAATAACAAACTGAAGTAATATATGGATAGTTATGCAATATTGGGACTCTAAAATCGAAGGCATACTTTTACATTTCCGAACACTAATTTTGAAGATAAGTTAAAAATAAATGGTATAAAAGTCGATTAATATTTCAAGGTTATTTTGGTCGTTTAATATTTAATATAAAATATTCGTACTTTTATAATAATATAGATAGATATAGATAGATATAGTTACTTGAGGTAAGTTCCGAGACAAACATAACTGCTAGAATACTAAAATAAAATACATTATATTTTTATAATATAAAAAAACACATCCAGATTAGTGTTAGGTAGTGTGTCCTTATTTTCTTACCATATTTGATTTTCCTATCATATGAAAGAAAGGGCAACATATTTACCATAGTTGGGTTTCCTTCTTGTAAAAGAAAATTAAAAATCTCCCATATTTGGCTAGTCCCTCTACTTGTAGAAAAATGTTTGGACTTCTATAAATTGAGGATCTTTCCTTCTCATCCAGTAGTATCCACAATGTAGCCATATGGGGTTTGAGAGTCGTGTTTAGGGGGAGAACTTTACGGGACAAGTGTTAGCGTGTCACTTGTGTTTGCCTCTTCATGAGGTTGTTTTCTCGATATTTTGTACTCTCTTATATATAGTGGATTAATCATCTCCGCCCATGGATGTAGATCTATTGATCGAACCACGTTAAATATTTGTGTCTCTTTTGGTATATTTCTCTTTCGTTGTTGAATTTATCGTCGTTCAAGGTTTGCTTTACTAGTTTCTGCATGACAGCTGACTTTTTTCGATCCTAACAAGTGGTATTATGTCATGACCCAATATCCCTCTGAAGGAGTCGTGATGGCACCTAGTCTCTAAAACTAGGTAAGCCTAACACATTCCGAAAAAATAACAGATTCTACTAAACAACTATTGAACATGAACAAGAAATTTTAGATAAACCAATAGTCTCAACATGATACAGTATCCCAAAATCGGTAGTACAAGTCATAAACCTTTCTAGGAGTACATTTAAATAATGAATACATCACTTTTCGGGAATAAACGGAAATAATGGAAATAAATACAATAGAAGGTGACTTCGGAACCTACGTGTAACGACCCAGCCAGTCGTTTTGAGAGTTAGAGCTCCGATCCCCTATTAACTGCTTTCCTCATATTTATTTCTGCTATTGTGACTTGCCGGGGTGGTTGGTTGTAAATTTCGGAGTGTTTTGGGACACTTATTCCCTAAATGAGAGCTTAAGTCTTAGAATTTAGATCGTAGTCAGAATCGTGTGTAGACGTTTCCGGAATGGAATTCTGTCGATTTAGTTAGCTCGTTGGGTGATTTTGGGCTTAGAAGAGCGTCCGAAATATGTTTTGGAGACCTGTAGTAGATTTAGACTTGAATTGGCGAGAGTTGGATTTTTGGTGATTTTGGCTGGTAGATGAAATTTTGATATCGAGCCCGGAATGGAATTCCAGAAGTGGTTGTAGGTTTGTAGTATCATTTGTGACCTGTGTGTGAAATTTGAAGTCATTCGGACAAAGTTTGATATGTTTCGACGTCGTTTGTAGAATTTAGAAAATTCAAAGTTTCTTAGGCTTGAATCCGTGCTTAATTCATGTTTTTGATGTTGTTCGATGTGGATTGAAGGCTCAACTAAGTTTGTATGGTGTTATAGTATTGGTTGGTATGTTTGGTTGAGGTCCCGGGGGCCACGAGAGTGTTTCGGGTGGTTAACAGATTGGTTTTTGGAAATTTGGAGTTGTTGAACTGCTGGTGTATGAACTTCGGGTGTTTTTCTGCACCTGCGGATGGGGAGCCGCAGGTGCAAGAGTCGCAGGTGTGGAAGGGGATCGCAGATGCTGAACTTGTGGAGCTGGGGATGGAGCACAGGTGCACAAGCTTGGTCGCACCTGCGAGCCTGCAGGTGCGAAACCTTGGCGCAGGTGCGAAATCTGGTGACTTAAATGAAACGCGCAGGTGCGGCGCTTGAACCGCAGGTGCAATACCCGTAGGTGCGAGAAATGGCCGCAGGTGCAAGGATCGCTAGGCAGAAAAGGGGTTGAAATCGAGGGTTAGTTCATTTTCACTCAATTTTTTATTTTTGAGCTCGGAAGAAGGCGATTCTTTGAGGGATTTTTAGAGGAATCTTGTGGGTAACAATTTCTTACTCAAATTTGGTTTTATTACATTAATATATTGTAGTTTTCTTCATTTAATCAAGGAAATTGAGTGAGAAATGTGGGGATAATTCCCCAATCGAATTTCTGAGTTTTGATCGAGTTTTAGGCGTCGGATTTAGATAATTTTTGGATGAGTGGTCTCGTGAGTGAATGGGTATTCTAAATTGGTAACTTTTACCTGATTCCGAGTTGTGGGCCCAGGGAGACTTTTTGGGCGTTTTCCCTAATTCCTCGGCTTAGCTTCGAATTCTTTAGCTTAAATAGTTACTCGTAGTTATATTTACTTTATGCAATTAATTTGATTAAATTTGGGCCATTCGGAGTTGGATACTCGTGGGAAGAGCGTAGTTTCAGATTGATTGAGCGGTTCGAGGTAAGTGGCTTGTCTAACCTTGTGTGAGGGAACTTCCCCTTAGGATGTTTGGTACTGTTTGTTGTATGAGCGCCGTGTACGTGAGATGACGAGTTCGTAGATGGACTATTGTTGTAAAAATCCCGTTTTCTTCTAAATCATAAACTGTTTTCCTTTGATTGAACTGCACTACTATGTTTAAATACCTTGTTTAGATTAAGATAGCATGCCTATGTGTTTGACTGCCTATTTGAATTTTGGTGCAGCATGTTTAGGTAGATTCCTATTTTTCCTTGGTTGCAATTAGTCTAAACTGTACATTTCGATGCTGAAACTGTCATGTCATTGTTGAGCTGCATATTAACTTTGGGACTACAGACGTATTCCTGGACATCCCCCAACACTGCATATTTACATTGGGACTACGGGCATATTCCGGGAGGCCCCCTGTCTTGCATATTTACTTTGGGACTACAGACGTATTCCGGGAGCTCCCCCAGCATTGCATATTTATTTTGGGACTACAGACGTATTCCGGTAGATCCCCCCGTACTGTATAACTATTTCGGAACTACGGGATGATATCCCAGGAAAATTTATGTTGTGTTTCCTTGTTTTGAGACGAGGGCTCCCTTGACTGTTAATTTTGTGAATTTCTTTAACTGTTTTACCGTAAAATATATTTATATATTTTACTACTTAATTCGTTATATTTACTCTAGTAGGGCCCTGACCTGGCCTCGTCACTACTCGAGCGAGGTTAGGCTTGGCACTTGCTAAGTACCATTGTGGTGTACTCATGCCCTTTCCTGCACATATTTTTCGTGTGCAGATCCAGGTACGAGCTATCAGCCTCAGATTTAGTGCGCTTTATGATTCAGGAGACTTCAAAGTACTTCTACTCGCGTTCGCAGATCCTCGGTGTCCCCTTCTATTCCCCCGCGTAGAGATTTTCTTTGTTTTCTTAAGACCTTTTTTGTATAGAGCTATATAGACTTATAGAAGCTTGTGATTAGCGACATTCCGGATTTTGGGAGATTATTTTTGTATATGCCGAGTGGCACTATCCTTGTTATTTAAATTATAATGTTTATCATTTATCGTTGTGTTTCTTTCAATTTTTTTCACAATAATAAGGCTTACATATTCATTAAGACTAGGTTCCGTCATGAAACCATTTGGAGGGTTAAATTGGGTCGTCACAAGTTGGTATCAGAGCTCTAGGTTCATAGGAATCGTGATTCATAAGCCGGTTTATTAGAGTCTCGCGGATCTGTACGGAGACATACGCACTTATCTTCGGGAGGCTATGTAACTGTTAAGAACAATCATACTTCTTTGATTTCCTTGTCGTGCAAGTTATTGACATCAAAATTCTAAAATTTCTATTCTATTCTTTCTCATAGATGGTGAGGACCCGTACCGGGAGGACCGACGATCAGCACCCGAGCCCCCTGCCAGAGTCGCCAGAGGCTTGGGTCAGGGTAGAGGACGACCACGCGGTGCAGCCCAAGCACCTGCGAGAGCTGCGACAAAGGAGCCCCCAGCAACTACAGCTGGAGGGCTAGCACCGGAGATTCCTATTGCTACTCCAGTCCTCCAGGAGACTTTGGCTCAGTTCATGAGCATGTTTTAGCCTTAGCTCAGGCTGGACTACTTCCTATAGCTCCCGCTACATCTCAGGCCGGGGGAAGGGCACAAACTCCTGCAACACGCACTCCTAAGTAGAGGGTCTAGATTGATCAAGCCCCAGAGTTTATTCGTATGCCCCCGGTGGCTTCGGTTCAGCATTGGACCGGGGTAGCTGCTTCTGAGGCAGAGCAGCTCAGACTTGATAGGTACAAGAAGTACCACCCACCTACTTTCAGCGGACTAGCTTCAAATGACACTCTGGGTTTTCTTGAGGACTGTCATCGTATTCTCCACACTATGGGCATTGTGGAGACGAGTGGGGTTTTCTTCACCGCTTTTCAGCTGAGGGGAGCTACGTATCAATGGTGGCATGCCTATGAGCTGAGTAGTCCGGACGAGGCATCCTCACTCACTTGGACTCAACTTTTAGAGATGTTCTTGCGTGAGTATGTCCCTCAGAGCCTCAGGGATGCTTGGTGCGCAGAGTTTGAGCAGCTGCATCAGGGTGCTATGACTGTGTCGGAGTATGCAGTCCATTTCAGTGAGTTAGCTTGACATGCACCGCCATTGGTTTCTACGGTCAGAGAGAAGGTTCATCGCTTCATTGAGGGACTCCACCCTAGTATTCAAACCAGTATGGCCAGGGATTTAGAGATGGATATCACTTACCAACAGGCAGTAAGTATTTCCAGGATAGTGGAGGGCATGTTTGCCCAGGACAAAGAGGAGAGAGAGGCTAAGAGGTCTCGAGAAACTGGTCACTATTCAGGAGCTCGTGCACCAGCAGCACGCCCTGGTAGGGGTTTTATGAGTCGCCCTGTTCATTCAGCTCTTCAAGCAGCCAGTGATGTTCCAGCTACTCCTAGACCTCAGGAGCTTTCGCCAGTATCCAGTATGCCTCCTGCTCGAGGTGCTATTACTTGCCAGTCTAGCAGGACAGGTCCGAGTCAGTTTCAGCCGTCGCGCCGTCTGAGGGGTTGTTTTGAGTATGGTGACACTCGTCAAATTGTTATAGAATTCCCTAGAGCCAGAAGGGGTGCACCTCCACAGACTTATTATCCTCCACGTGCTCCACCGGGTCCTCCGGCCATTCATCCAGCCCCAACTGCCACTCCACCTTCTCAGGAAGCTCGAGGCGGAGGTCGGGGAGGTTGAAGTTTCCCTAGACGGGGAGGCCAGACCAAGTAATATTCCCTTCCATCCCGTTCAGAGGCCATCGATTCAGATTCAGTCATCACAGGTATTGTCTCAGTCTGTCATAGGGATGCATCAGTATTATTTGACCCAGGCTCTACGTATTCATATGTGTCTTCTATTTTTCTCCACATTTTGGGGTATCCCGCGATTCTTTGAGTTCCCCTATTTATGTATCTACTCTTGTTAGAGATTCTCTTGTTGTGGACCGTGTATATTGGTCGTGTTTGATTTCTCTTAGTGGGTTTGAGACCAGAGCCGGTTTGTTATTACTCAGTATGGTAGATTTTGATGTTATCTTGGGCATGGACTAGTTGTCGCCACATTATGCTATTCTTGATTGTCACGCTAAGACTGTGACACTAGCTATGCCAGGCATACCACGATTAGAGTGGAGAGGCACCTTGGAGTATACTCCCCGTAGGGTCAACATTTCTTAAGGCTCAACGAATGGTTGATAAGGGGTGTGATGCGTATTTGGCCTATGTGAGAGATATCAGTATTAATACCCCTACAGTTGAGTCAGTTCCAGTAGTGAGGGACTTCCCTGATGTGTTTCCAGCTAATCTTCCAGGCATGCCGCCCGATAGAGATATTGATTTGTTGCCGGGCACTCAGCACATATCTATTCCTCCTTACTGTATGGCTCCTCCTGAGTTGAAGGAGAAGCTGTAGAAGTTTCTTGATAAGGGTTTCATCAGGCCTAGTGTATCACCTTGGGGTGCTCCAGTCTTGTTTGTGAAGAAAAAGGATGGTTTTATGCGTATGTGCATTGACTACCGGCAGTTGAACAAGTTTACAGTGAAGAACATGTATATCTTTCCTCGCATCGATGATTTATTTGATTAGTTACAGGGTTCCAGGGTGTTTTCAAAGATTGACTTGCGTTCTAGATATCATCAGTTGAGTATTTGGGAGCCGGATATCTCGAAGACTGCTTTCAGGACCAGATATGGTCATTATGAGTTTCTTATCATGTCATTTGGGCTGACCAATGCCCCAGAAATCTTTTTGCATTTGATGCACATCGTGTTCCGGCATTATCTTGATTCTTTCGTCATTGTATTTATTGACGACATTCTGGTATATTCCCGATCTCGGGAAGATCAAGAGCAGCACCTGAGGACCGTGCTCCAGACTTTGAGGGAGAAGAGATTGTATGCAAAAATTTGTAAGTGTGAATTCTGTCTTGATTCGGTGGCATTCTTGGGCCACGTAGTGTCTTGTGATGGGATCAAGGTAGATCCGAAGAAGGTGTAGGAAGTGTAGAGTTGTCCTAGACTGTCATCAACTACGGAGATCCGTAGTTTCCTTGGTTTGGCGGGGTACTACCATCGCGTTTTGAGGGGTTTTCATCTATTGCAACACCTATGACCAGGCTGACCCAGAAGGGTACTCCGTTTAGGTGGACCGAGGAGTATGAGGAGAGATTTAAGAAGCTCAAGACAACTTTGACTACAACCCCAGTATTAGTATTGCCTACAGGTTCGGGGTCTTACAATGTCTATTATGGTGCCTCGAGGATTGGCCTTGGAGTGGTATTGATGTAGGACGGTAGGGTGATTACCTATGGGTCTAGACAGTTGAAAGTAAACAAGAAGAATTATTTTGTCCATGATCTCGAGTTAGTAGCTATTGTTTACGCCTTGAAGATCTGGCGTCATTATTTGTACGGTGTTCCTTGTGAGATCTACACTGATCACTAGAGTTTGCAGCACCTGTTCAAGCAAAAGGAACTTAATTTGCGTCAGCGGAGGTTGTTGGAGCTACTTAAGGACTATGATATCACTATATTGTACCACCCGGGGAAGGCCAAAATAGTGGACGACACCTTGAGTCGCCGTGTTGAGAGTTTGGGGAGTTTGGCATATCTTCCAGCAGCGGAGAGGCCCTTACCATTGGATGTTTAGGCCTTATCCAGTCAGTTCGTGAGATTGGATACTTCTCTTTATGAACGTATCAGGGAGCGCCAATATGATGATCCCCACCTTCTAGTTCTTCAGTACAAGGTTTGGTGAGGTGATGCTAGAGATGTGACTATCGGTGATGGTGGCGTGATGAGGATTCAGGGTCGGATATGTGTGCCTAATATAGATGGGCTTCGAGAATTGATTCTTGAGGAGGCCCACAACTTGGAGTAATCCATTCATCCGGGTGCCGCGAAGATATACCAGGATTTGAGACAACACTATTGTTAAAGGAGGATGAAGAAGGATATAGTTGGTTTGTGGCCAAATGTCTCAACTGTCAGCATGTTAAATATAAGCATCAGAGACCGGGTGGATTTCTTCAGAGGTTAGAGATCCCAAAGTGGAAGTGGGAGCGGATCACCATGGACTTTGTAGTTGGACTTCCACGAACTTTGAGAAAGTTTGATGCTATTTGGGTGATCGTGGATCGGTTGACCAAGTCAGCTCATTTTATTCCAGTGATGACCACTTACTCTTCAGAGAGATTGGCTGAGATTTATATTAGAGAGATCGTCTGCCTTCAAGGTATCCCAGTATCTATCATTTCAGACAGAGGTACACAGTTCACATCACGGTTCTTGAGATCCATACAACAGAAGTTGGGTACTGTCGCGCCCCCTTTTTCCTCTCAGGGAGTCCGGGTTTCGACATGCTTTGGGACAACTCATTTCCTTTTGGGAAAGGGGTACGGGAATTGAAGAGTCGCCACTTAACGGATTTAAGGTGCGTTAGGGCACCTAATGCAAATAACGCATGAAAACCGGTTTGCATTACCAGAGATTGGGTAAGGGCTTGAAATTACCTTGAGAGGAAGGTATTAGGCACCTCTCGAGGTCCACAACGGTGGGTCCCGACCAAACTCATTTTGTGAATTAGTCATTAAGCAAGTAAAGCAGTTTAAACACATAGGGATTATTAAAACAAGAATAAAGGAGGTCTTAGGTTTATTAGCCTATAGGATCACATCTGTGCAATACTCGGTAAACATTCCTCAACTAGAGGGGTTACATGTAGCATTAGCGCACATGGCATCATATCCTTTACTACCCAATTACCCTCCCCTTTAGTGGTTATATAAGCGATTCTAATTAAACGTACTCTATGCGTGCATTACCCGTCTCATACTTACGGTTCTAGAGGTGTTTAGGACTTCTAGTCAAGGTGGATCTAGACTCTCCTAAAGGTGCTTAAAAGGAGAAAATCTAAGAGACAAGCAAAAACAAATAAGACTATTCAAATAAAGGAACAATTAAAGGCTCACTTTTACCTCCACAAATAAGAAGTCAATTGCACGTCTCAAACAATAGTATTTCACACTTTAAGAGATCCTAAAGCAGGGTATCTAGGTGAGCATGACAAACAGAATATATGCAACATTGTGTTAAAGCGAGGCAGTGGAGACCTAATCAGTTTGCCTACTGATTTTAGGACTTGCTGAATCTGGGCATTTCAAAAATAGTTAAACCAAAGCATAGTTTCATAATTTGTAAGATTTTAGTTGTCCTATAGGCTTGCCTAGGCGAGGATCTGAGATGTCCTATAAACATGATATCTAATTGCTAATCAGAGCCCTAATAAACGATTTTAAACAGGCAGTTTGTTCATTATGTCCTATAGGCATGCTGTCTAGGTGCAAAAGTTACAGAACTGTTTATATATATATATAATATTTTTTTTATAAACATGATGTCTAGGTGTTGGGACTGCATTTAAACTTATTCTTATAAACGTAGTTTCTACTAAAGAAACTGATTCCATACGATATAAATGTAGTTATATCTTTTAGACGAGTGCAATAGAAGTTCTAAAGCAAGGTTTCTAATGCACATAGGAGAATGAACATGATTATTAGGCAGAATTAATATCAACATAGTGACAGGATTTATAGACATGAGTATGCAGAATTTTAGAAAGCAGAAATTTAGAACACATGATGTGATGGACCTATAAACATGTTTTATAGTGCATAAAATAGTCCTATAAGCATGATTTTTCTATTGCATATAATCGCAAAAATCCTAAGAGCATGATTTCTACCCTCCCTTTTTACTAATATCCCCAATATCTATTTTATACAAGAATTATTATTATAGACCATTCGATAAATGAATTACAGGATAAATAATACTATACTATAGGGAGCCTGGATAGGCCTAAAATAAACCTGGAGGACCATGCCTTCAACCAAGTCCAAAGTACCAATATCTCATAGTGTCCAAGAGAGTGTCCTGGTGCGTCAAAGTTCCCAAGGGCCTCAAGGACCCCGGGCAATGCTCACACCAAGACCCCTTAAAGAGTAACGGTTTTGTGCAGTGTGGAAGGGCCAACCCCAGTGTGTCAGAGTTCTGAGGAGTCTCATGGACACCTAGGCAGTACACACACTGGAGGGGAAAGATCCTAATTGTCACGACCCAGAATCCTAATCCGGGTCGTGATGGCGCCCAACGACGGGGTTAGGCAAGCCAACACAATTTACACTAAGTGATACCCTTCCCATCTAATTAACCAAGTCAAATATTACCAGTTTATAACAACTAACATGATACTATCCTTGAGTGCAGGTAAAGTCATAATGGATACAAGCCGAAATAAAACATACACATGCCTGTACAACCCGAACCCAAAAGATATACATATACACTACGCGTGTGTGCCAGGAACTAGTGTCACGAGTGTCATGGGCAACTATTGAATATATAATGACTACAATATATACAGAGTCTCTGTCTGAATGAAATGGACGGAGAAATATAACAAAAGAGCTCCAGGGTGCTGCTAGGAAGTCGCCGGGAAAGCAGCTCACCGTGAAGTATGACCACGCTATCAATATCTAGCACCGGCCTGAGTATCTGATGCGCCAGCCTCCGGACTTGTACAGTCAAGTACAGAAAGGAAAGAAAGTGCAGCATGAGTACATATTAAATAAATATGTACCCAGTGAGTATCCCGCCTAAACTCGAAGAAGTAGTGACGAGAGGTCGACTCGATACTCACTAAGGTCCAACAGTGATAACATATGATAGAATATGATGAAATACAGTAGGCATGTCAGGGAAATAAGCAACAAGCATACATATATCAAAAGCAGAAAAAGAATCCAAACAATTTCTGAACTAAACAATAAAGCATTTCCAAGGTAAGACCACCGAACGAAACAAAGTAACAGATTCTTAGATCCGCCGTGGCGTACGGCCCGCTCCCATAAGGTACCTTCTACACTCGCCGTGGCGTATGACCCGATCCTATATTCATTTCAATTTCTTTTCAACACTGTCGTGGCGTACTGCTCGATCCCATATATTTCAATTACTTTCAAATTCCGTCGTGGCGTACGGCCCGCTCCCATATGTTTCAAAATTCTTTTCAATTCCGCCGTGGCGTACGACCCGCTCCCATATTTTCATAATTTCTTTTCAATTCCGTCGTGGCGTACGACCCGCTCCCATATTTTCACAATTTCTTTTCAATTCCGCCGTGGCGTACGGCCCGCTCCCATATTTTTCACAATTTCTTTTCAATTTCGCCGTGGCGTACGACCCGCTCCCATATTTTCACAATTTCTTTTCAACTCCGCTGTGGCGTACGGCCTGCTCCCATATTTTTCTCACAATAAAGCCTCAGAAGAATAACATGATGCAAAACATAATTTCATAGTACATATGGCGTTACAATAAATCATATGAAGCATTACAAGGAAAACATATCAGGCATTACAAGAAAGGCATATAAGGCATTACGAGAAAAACATACAAGGCATGATGTGGGCCTAACTACCCGAACATAACAACAATAGCCGCTACATACGGACTCTCGTCACTCGGCGCGTACGTAGCCCCCAAACAATTTACACATAGCATATACATCACCTATGGGGACAATTCCCTCTTACAAGGTTAGAAAGGAGACTCACCTCGTGTCGAATCTACCCCTCGGACCACAATTGCGCCCGAAACTCCGAACTCTACACCCGAGGACTCGCAACTAGTCAAAAGGTATACAATAACATCAATGCATGCACAATGTGATAAATTATCCTAGCTATTCAATAAAATCGCCATTCTTGAAGAATTCCCAATTTCCAACCCCGGTCTCTCATGATCAAATTCCGAAAATTCTCGAAGGGATCACTCACCCATAGCCTAAGGATCACTACGGTGCGATTTCTACTTGAATTCATGGCCTAAAATGGATCACGAAATCTTCAAGAACCCTAAAATTACTACCTAATTCTATGGTTTTTTTTAAAGATAATTTAATAGTGAATTTAACTAAGAATTAATGTTTGAAACTAGTAAAACTATGGAATTTACTTACCTCAATAACAGTGGTGGAAGGTCCCTTGAAGAGCTCTCTAAAAACTTGAGGAGGAAGATGAAAATGGAGGAAAAATGCCAAGTCTCGTATTTTTATAAAACTGCCCAGGGATTTCTTAACTGCGATCGCGACAAGGGGCATGCGATCGCGAAGGCCAACTGGCCAGACCTCTGCGATCGCGGCAGAGGTCCTGCGATCGCGAAGAACAAACTCACCCGGCCCAGACGCGACTCTATGCGATCGCGATAAAAGGCTGCGATCGCGAAGGTGTGGAACCCGGACCTCTGTGATCGCGAAGGGGAAGCTGCGATCGCAGAGAACAATCAACAGCCCAGCAAAAATCCTTCTCCGCGATCGCAACCCACCTTCTGCGATCGCAGAGAAGGAAACCAGATAGCAGAAATTCTGGTTTTTCTAACTTAGCTCCCGGGGGTCTAAAACACACCCAAGCCTCTCGGGACCCCGTCCAAAAGCACCGGCAAGTCTGTATTCATGATACGGACTCGCTCGAACTTCCGGAACATGAAGAACAACAACGAAACTCAAAATTCAACCCCAAAACCAAATTGAATCAACTTAAGAACTTAAGAAATTCTAGAATTCACTTCAATACGCCGAGCCGACCTAAACTACTCGGAATGACTTCAAAGTTTGCAGACAAGTTATAAATGACATGACGGAACTATTCCCGATCTCGGAATTTCATTCGGACCTCGGAAACATTAAATCACCTTTCAAGCCAAATTTCAAATTCTTTAAAAACCTCAAAACTTCATTACCTCAAATTTTCTCATTTTGATCTGAAACCAATCAATTCAAGTTTGTTTCTTACCAAATTTTGCAAATAACTTATATAACACATATCGAACCTTTTCCGGGCTCCGAAATCATAATACGGGCCCGACAGCACAGGTTTCACATCAAGGTTCATCTTCATAAGCCTTTAATATTTTCATAAAATAATTTTCTTTAAAAATTCATTTCTCGGACTTGGGTCGTCGGAATTCGATTCCGGGCATTCGCCCAAGTCCCATATTTTCCTACAGACCTTCCGAGACCGTCGGATCACAGATTCGGGTTCGTTTACCAAAAATGTTGACCAAAGTCAACTTTATTCAATTAATTTATCAAACATTTAACTCTCAATCAAGTTTTCACATAAAGGCTTCCCGGCTACGCACCCGGGCTGCGCACGCACATCAAGGTGAGATTAATGGAGGCTTTCGGGGTCTCGAAACATAGTCAAAATTAGATGCATATAAGATGACCCCTTTCTGGGTCATCACACTAATTATTCTAAGAGTAGGAGTGAGAGATATTGCTTGAGAGAACAGTTTTAGGAAATTAGATTAGAAGTGAAACCAATTCAGAAGTGAAAATAGTTTAGAAGTGAAAAACATGTTAGAAGTGTAAAACAATTTAGAAGTGAAAAGGGTTTGGAAGTGAAAACATGTTAGAAGTGTAAAACAATTTAGAAACATTCTGAACAAAGGTTCATCACATCAAAAGCACACAGAATAGAGTCACAAAGCCTCAAAGCAAAGGCTCACATTACCCAGATTCAATTTTAGTTAATTAGTTAACACTAGGTGAACATATGGCATGCTGAGAACAAACAACTTCATAGAGAGGGCAGCAAGGGTTGGGAACACAGGAATCTTGAATCAAGAGCACATAGAAACATGGTGATAGGAAAGCATGCTAGTCAACAGGAGCATAGAGCAAGCAGGGGTAGAGAACAATTTACTAGGACATACTAATTTAGGGTCTAGATAAGAATTATATAGGTCTAACAACCACACTTAATGCTAAAAGTAGTTGAGCTAACTAGAAGCAATAGACAGGAAAACATAGAAGTTTAATGTAGGAGTGGTCATGCTAGAGAGAACATGGGTTGAACTACACAAAATTGGTCATACCAGTTGAAGTCAATTAGACAGAAAAAATAGGAGTCTGATACACAAAAGTAAGCATGCTGTCTTAAGGCAATAAACAAGGAAGATTGAACCTTAACACAAAAGTAAACATGTAGTAATAAACAGGAAAGATTGGAATTTGAACATAGAAATATACATGTTGATTAAAGTGATCAACAGGGAAGAGTGAAACCTAAACAAGAGTAAACATGCTGATTGAAGCAATAAACAGGAAGAGTGAAACTTAAGCAGGAGTAAACATGTTGATTAAGGCAGTAACAGGAAAGGACACCGAGTTAAATACATGGTAGTTAAACTAGTACAGAAAATACATGGGTTTAACAGAAGTAAAGCAACAAAGCACACAGATTTGAAGTTTATAGTATAATGAACGACATTAGGAGTTGAAACATACCAGTTAAAGGAAGCAAACCAGAAAGTGAAGTAGGCATGATTCAACAGTCTAGCCTTGGCTTTCAGCCGGCTAGACAAGCAATGAACACAAGTAGCAAAGAGATGAGAGCAAAATGTGTGTGTGTGTGTTTTTGTGAACTATTTTTTGTGTCCTTAAGAATAAGAATGAGAGTGTATATATAACACTTAGGGAGGTAAACCAAATAAGGTAAAAATGATTTAGAGTTCAGAAATAAAGCAAGTAAATATAATCATTCAGTTAATTGGGGCTAATCCCAATTAATTTGCATAAACAGAATCCGAAAAGGTCATATAAGCACAAGGAAAATCAATTAGCAGCCCTGATTGGGACTAAGGGTGTCTAACGGGCTGGGTCAGCCCGTTTCCAGACCGGCCCAGACCAGTTAAAATCGGAACCGGACCGGCCCGGTACAAAGGGGGCCGGGTGGGCTGGGTTTAAGGGGTAAGGGGGTTGGGCCGTTTACTTTTTTTCTACCGGTTACCCGGACCAGTCCAACCCGGTCAAAGTGAACAGTGCACTTACCGGTTAAATCGGCCCGACCCGGACCAGTTTTAACGACTACTTTTTATTTATTTATAATTTTGTGGGGCCTACTAGACCGTTGGCAACGATCACCTGCCAAGGGAGTCGTTTCCCAACGGCTGATTTGCACAAATTGCCCTTTTTTGGGCCTTTTTTAAAAAAAATTTAACACTTTTTAGAATTACAAATTTAACCTTTTGTAAAACGATAAATACACCCTCCATCTTCTTCATTTCTTCGCTCATCTCTCATTTCTCAATCTCATATTCTCTCATTCAAGTTAAATCATGCCCCGTGATTCTAGAGTGCGCTCATATGTTTGGGAACACTTTGATGTGGTAGAAGAAAATGAAGAAGTTTACAAAGTAAAGTGCAGGATTTGTGGTACAATCATAAATCTTCGCCCAAAGTGCACGGGCACATGCTGTTTAAAGAGGCATATGAAGACTTGTCTTGAGCGTCCACCAGAAATTTATTTTATTTGAGACAATTTATGTTATTTTAATATTATTAGACGTATTATGCATTTATGCGTAATGTTTTAGTTTGTTAGATTAATTTGAAGTATTATTAATTTATTATGCAATGATAAGTGCAAGTTTGAATTTTAATTTGAAGTATTATTAATTTATTATGCAATGATAAGTGCAAGTTTGAATTTTAATTTGAAGTATTAAATGTAAACTTTAATTTGCAAGTTTGACGTTCTGAACTTGCAAATTATAAGCAAATTCTATATTCAAATATAAGAATTTTAAAGACTTTGCATCCTTTATTCAAACACTATTTTTATAAGTTTGTTTTTTTGTTTATATTTTTACGATAGTTAAAAAAATTTAAAAAAATTAATTTACTGTTAACCCGGCCCAGCCCGGCCCGGTTGACCCGTAACCCTTACGATTTATTTTTTATTCGGATGAACCCGAACCCGTTAAGCCCCAACTCGTAACCGGCCCGGTTCGTAACCCGTGCAGTTTACTTTTTACCCTACCCAGCCTGGCCCGGCCTGGCCCACCCGGTTAACACCCTTAATTGGGACTTAAATAAGGTAACAAATCATAAATTGACCATAAATTAACTAATCAATCAGAATAAGACAAGTAACACTAATTAAAGGTCACAATAAGGAAAGTAAGTAAAACCTCAAAGAACAATGATTTTAACGGAAAAATTGGTTCAAATCCCTAATAGAAATCAATTAAGTAAAAGTTCCAAAGAATACTGGTTTTAACAGAAAAACTGGTTCAAATCCTTAATAGAAATCAATCAGTATATTGGGTTGACAGAAATAAACAATTAACGGAAGAACATTGAAGAAAAATCAGTGTCACAAACAGAAACAACTAGGGTTTAGGCGTATACACGAGAATCAATCAAGCTAGTAAAGAAACCATTAGTTTAAACACTTGAAAGTAAAAAAAAAAACTTTTGAAGAAAACCTGGGACGAACCCTAATTTCAGAAAAATAATGGAATCAAAGTAACACTATCAAAACAAAAGTTTCTTGAGGAAAAAAATACCAAATAGAACTCAGAATACTTCAGATCTATGAGGATCTGAACAGACCCAGTGTCATGGAACTAGGGTTTTCAAAAAAAAATTAGGGATGAAAGAAACTCGGTCAAAACCCATAGATTCAAACTAAAAATAGGATAAAATATGTACTCACAAACGAGAATGGCCCTACACAGGCTAGTAAACAAATTTCGGACAAAGAACCAGGTTGAATCTCCTTGAGATTCTTTTAAGAGTCCATGTAATCCATGACCAGGGGGTATAGAAGGTCGGTGAGGGTCGGAGAACACATAGAAACTCCATAGACGGGAGTTTTTTGTCGGTGACGGCGATTAGGATTTAGGGTGGTCGAGAGAGGATGAAGGGTTGGGGGGGAAACGATGACGGCGGAAGGAAAAAAATGAGGGTGGG
>ML274359.1:0-14437 GCA_005239495.1 Nicotiana undulata | reverse complement strand
GGGGGGGGGATATGGTTTGGTTTAGAATTAAAAAGGTAAGTATTAATGTGGACCGTTGATCTAAAAGATCGACGACCACGATTGGAGAAGGGTTTGGGTCGGGTAAGGTATAGTATTGGGCCCGGGGTGAGTTGGGATGGTATTTAAGGGGTTTGGGCTGGTATATAGTGGGTTAGGTCCGAAAAATGAAAGGAATTAAAAGGCTATTTGTTAAATACTCGATTAATTGATAAAATAATTTGTAAAAATAATTAACAAATTGTAAAAAATGATTTTCATGCATAAAAATATTTTAAAACAATTACGCACTATTTTAAAAATGTAAAAAAGCTATTTTCAGGTAAAATATGGTAATAATGCACACATGGGCTATAATTGCAAAGTTATTGCAATTATAACCAAAAATATATATGTGGCTAGTTGTGAAATAATTAGGCTTAGTATAAAATATAAATAGTAAAATTAAGCCATGAAAATTATTATAAAATTATTTTTAGTGCAATTAGTAATTATTTATACAATAAAATATTGGGATGAATTAATTAAAAATCCTTAAAAAATGCAGAAATTATGAAAATTATTAATTGGTGCTAATGCATAGTTTTGGAGGTATATATGCATTTTGAAAATAATATAGGGAAAAATTGGGTATCAACACGTACTAGGGTGGAGCTTAGCACAACCTTTCACCCTCAGACGGACGGGCTTTCCGAGCACACGATTCAAATTCTTGAGGATATGCTTCGTGCTTGTGTGATGGAGTCGGAGGGTCATGGGACCACTTCTTGCCACTTGTGGAGTTTGCCTACAACAACATTTATAGTCCAGCATTCAGATGACACCGTATGAGGCTTTGTATGGTAGGCGGTGCCGGTCCCCAGTGGGTTGGTTTGAGCAGGGCGAGGCCCAGTTATTGGGTACAGATTTGGTGCAGGATGCCTTGGATAAGGTGAAGGTGGTTCAGGATAGACTTCGCACAACCCAGTCCAGGTAGAAGAGTTATGCGGACCGGAAGGTTCGTGATTTGGCATTTATGGTTGAAGAGCGGGTCTTGCTTTGGGTATTGCCTATGAAGGGCGTCATGAATTCGGGAAGAAGGGCAAGCTGACCTCGAGGTGGAAGTCAGTTCCCTAGTGCCTTTTATCACTTGAAAAACTCTCACAAAAATATTGTACTTAGATTACTCTTTAGCATTCATTAGTATAAAAATTAGAATAGAAACAATCACAACCATGTTTAGAAGTGCAATTAGAAACAACACGCACATCTAGATTAGTTAGAAACCCATTTCCAAACCAAATTAACTCCCTGTGGAAATCGATCCCGACCTCTTCGGGTAAAACTGCATCGACCACTTCTGGCTACTATATAGTGGTGTAAGGTTGGAACTGATCAACGCCCCCACGACCTCCCATACTAGGTAGCTAAGTCTGCACATCCATACCACCGGACATACATTGCTGCAAAGCGAATCGAGAATCTACAATCAGTACATAAATCCTCTTACACACGACACCTTCCTCAGGTGACGCTAAGACAATACCAACTTACTCTAAACATCTGAATTCTTTCCTGCTAATCCAAACTCGTGACATCCTTGTCAACACTGAACCGCAACCTTGATCCTCAACTTTCAATTCCCATGCCACTCACTGCACCTAACATACCAATACACGAGAGTACAAGAATTCTATCATAACTATTGAACCACTAATAGAATAAACACCCCATCATATAGAAACCATTCACTTAACTCATTTCAAGAGAATCATTGCAACACGCGACAAAATTCCCACAAAAAAATAAAATCCTCAAGTAGTGGTCTAAACCACCATAATTCTTATGGGATCCATCTACACAGAACATGCCATTCGGATAAAATACCTCCCAAATCAACCAAGAGGTGGTGGCGCCTCAAAATATTTCTTCGCGAATACGGGACTCCTTTCGCGTTCGCGAAGGGCACCATCAGAACCAACAACAACAATAACCAAAACAGCCCGAAATGATCCGAAACCACCCCGAAACACACTCGGGACCTCGTCCAACCACACCAACCAGTCCCATAACATAACACAATATTGCTCGAGGCCTCAAATCACATCAAAGAATGTCAAAATCATGAATCGCACCCCAATTCGAGCTTAATGAACTTTAGATCTTCAAACCTCTACATTTGATGTAGAAACCTATTCCATTGACCTCAAAATTTGCACACAAGTCACATTCGACATTACAGACCTACTCCAACTTCCGAAACAGGAGTCCGGCCCCGATATCAAAAAGTTTCCCAAAAACCTTCAAATTCCAACTTTTGCCAAATGACCCCAAAATGACCTACGACCTCCAAATCCACATCCGGACGCGCTCTTAAGACCTGAATCACCATACAGAGCTATTCCCAGACTCGGAATCCCAAACGTACATCGATAACATTAAAATACACTTCAACCCAAATTTATGAAATCCTTTCAAAATACCAACTTTTCACAAATAGGTGCTGAAACGCTCCCGGGTCACCCAAAACCCGATCCGTACATACACCCCAGTCCAAAATCATCATACAAACCTATTGGAACCCTCAAGTCCCGATTCTGAGGTCGTTTACCCAAAAATCAAACCTTAGTCAGTTCCTCCAACTTAAAGCTTCCGAAATTAGAATTTTCTTTCCAAAACAACTCCGAACTTCCCAAATTGAACTCCGACCACGCATACAAGTCATAATACCTGAAATGAAGCTACTCGTGGACTCAAACTGCCAAACGACGCGTTACATTATCTCACACTTAAATATACATTCGTCCTCGAATGTGCTAAGAACTGCTCCGGAGTTTGCCGAAATCATTGTTTAACCCTTTGAGCACCAACATGTACTACCATAACCCAGTTGAGCACATTACCTCGATCCAGAATGAAGATTCCCCCTTTTATTTTGTCAAAATCTTTAGAGCTAAACTACAACATCCGAAATTCTCTACCATGTCTGCTCTCAACATACCAACACCGTATCAACCATTACTCATTGTACCCCACATGATTGTATACTTGTTTTGAATTCACACTATGCATTGCATAATTCACATGAACATAATAACATCCTCTGACAACAATATCCACAACTCCACGGATTTGATTCCCACAACACCCTTATGACACATATAAGTCCTGTTCTAATTCTTGCAATGCTGCCATGACGAAAAAGATGTGTAGAAATTCATAACCAACTTCCGAATCAACAGATCACTGAGTCTCTCCTCCTGATAAGATACCTTATTATGACCCAAATAATGATATTTGCTCTTTAATAAGCTTCATATAAATATGATCGCACTGATCCCAAGTCCAACAATATCGTCTCCCCAGTACAAGCTGCTCAGGCAATAAGCCACCTCAAACACTGGCAAAAGTCTCGTATAATGCCACAATGTTCCAAGAAGCTACAAAATCGAACGTGAAAAATAAATAAATGAATTCTGGAAAGAACTACTCAAACCACGTACTAATTAAACAACCGAAAGGATGTTATGAACCTTCATCAAAAAGTGAGAAACATAACACACAAGAATAGATATGGGGAACTGTACTCAACATCACGTTGTTGCGGCGTTCAACCCGATCCACATATGATACCGTTGCGGTGTGCAACCCGATCCAACAGTAATACTCGTGGCGACGTGCCACCCGATCCAAACAACACACCCGTGGTGGCATGACACCCGATCCATCCAGTGTATTCGTGGCGGCGTGACACCCGATTCACACATAATAATCTATAAGGAAATACCTATCAAGCTAGAAAGCTCGTACCTACGAAATTCTCGAATGTAAACCTCAAGCACACCAAGTGCATAATACCATCCCTAGGGAGACAGATATCGCCATACGCTACAAAACTCAAGCACAACTAGGGTGCGATAAATGACCTGCATCTCGAGAGCCACCCTGCTCATATAACACCACAAGCTACACAGGATCACAACATATGTGCAAATAATCAAGCCACCTCACTACCCACATAGCATAACATAGACTACATGGAACAGCTGACGGCAGAAATAACATCCAAGGCCCAAAGATTCCTCCGAAAACAATCCTATGCTGAAATGAACACGTCCGGCCTGATATAGAGCCCATATTCACATTTAGATCCATCCACGAACCTCGAGCCGATTCTAATCGTAACGCACTGGGATAATAACCTTTCAAGGATCCACAGTAATTCCTTTCCATGACACATAAGAATAGCCGTCCAATCCGGAGCAAACTCACACGGTCCATACACCAAGGAATAGAATGCCTCCCAGGCGCAAACTCTCGCATTTGTGATGTTACCAACTTGGTTTCAATTTTCAACAATCCATTGGCTAACAGGCCACACTTACACAAATCTCCATGTGGGATACACTCCCATGACTTTTCGCACCATGCAGCAAAGCCTGCACCTCTACACCACCAACCGTACTAATTTTGTAAGATCAACCAAGATTCAGCAAGTCAATACACAAAGCCTTTTACACAAGACACGGACCTCGGGTGAAACCAAAGACGATGCCAACTTACTCTAAACAAATAAATTCTTTCCTGCTCATCCGAGCTCGCGACATTCTTGTCAACACTGAAACACAACCTTGATCCTCAGCTTCCAATTTCCATGCCGTCCATTGCGCCTCTCATGCCAATATGTGAGGGTACAAGAATTCCATCATAACTCCTGAACCACTAATAGAATAAACACCCCATCCTATATAAACCTTTCACTTAACTCATTTCAGGAGAACCATTGCAACACGTGACTGAAATCCCATAACCGCAGGAAATACAAACCTCAAGTAGTGGTCTAATCCACCCTAACTCTTTCGAGATCCATCTACGCATAACATGCCATACTACTCGAATGCCTCCAATTAAGAATCAATTACGGCAGCCGTCAAGCCTCGCACACACCGCCACAAATCACTTGCATAATTTAACACGCTAAAGGAACTGATCATTGCCACCACCATGCCGATCCAACCATTACTAACCGACCCAGCTTCTTCCAATTACTCGGGACCTGCCTAAGAAGTAATAATAGATCCATTAAAAATATAACAAACTCAATTTTCACTCATCCTGAGTGACCCCATTTCACGAGACCACGCTGTCTCAAAACCCACGAACCATCTCACACACATTCGCATCTTCAACTGGTACACCCTTTATGATAATCTCTCTATGAATCCGAAGTTATTTCCTCCTATTCCTCTCAATGTTGCACCGCAAACCAATAGTAACATAGGGCACTCCAAGCCTTTTGTAATCCACTGCAAAAGCTTGATACTTAACCATCTTTTGGCACCGCACTTTAATTTTGAACCCACTAGGACTATTGTTGAGATTCACCCACCCTGACCTGTTACCAAATATAGTCAAACTCCAAGGCTCTCTAGCACATGAACACCTTATCAAAGAAGCACCCAACTAAATTCTCTTCCCTTGTAACTACTCCCATCAGAAGCAGAAACTCTGAGTCTTCTTAACACTGAACATGAATCGATAATTCCCAAGTATTAGCACACATTCCTCAAACCATTTGCTCAAATTACCATTGATGCCTTCTTTCCTTAGTCGAAATACCCACCAATACACCGATAACCAGGAACCTCACAAGTAGACAACCACACACTCAATTCGTAGACGGTGGGGTCCTCCCACTTAGCTTGAAGCTACAATTACATAACCCCAAAACCCACCAAGATTCCTCCTTCCTCATTGACATGATCCTGCACAATCGACCCGTTAAATTTCTCGAAATCGTCCTGTTAAATATTTTGTGAACATTCTAAATCACTAGCCACATGAGAGAACTCACTTGTGGTAATTCCAACCACACCAACAAGTCCCATAACATAAAATAAACTTGCTCGAGGCCTCAAATCACATCAAACAACGTCGAAATCATGAATCGCACCCCAATTCGAGCTTAATAAACTTTAGATTTTCAAACTCCTACATTATCAAATCACGTCCGATTGACATCAAATTTTGCACACAAGCCACATTCGACATTATGGACCTAATCTAACTTCAGAAATCGGAATCCGACCCCGATATCAAAAAGTCCACTCCTGATCCAACTTCCCAAAAATATTCAAATTCCAACTTTCGCCAAATGACCCCAAAATGACCTACAGACCTCCAAATCCACACGCGGACGCACTCCTAAGACCAGAATCACCATACGAAGCTATTCCCAGACTCGAAATCCCAAACGGACATTAATAACATTAAAATACACTCCAACACAAATTTATGAAATCCGTCCAAATTACCAACTTTTCACAATTGTTGCCGAAATTCTCCCGGTCACCCAAAACCCGATTCGTACATACGCGCAAGTCCAAAATAATCATACGAATATGTTGGAACCTTCAAGTCCTGATTCCGAGGTCGTTTACTCAAAAATTAAACCATAGTCAATTAACAACTTAAAGCTTCCGAAATAAGAATTTTCTTTCCAAAACAACTCCCAACTTTCCGAAATTCAACTCCGACCACGCGTACAAGCCGTAGTACCTAAAGTGAAGCTACTCATGGTCTCAAACTATCGAACGACGCGCTAGAACTCAAAATCGGTCGGGTCGTTACATCTAATCCTTACGCCACTTCCGCAACACTTTCTAAACGTAGCATAACCGTTTATAACCTGAATAATAATCTTGTCCTTAAACTTATGTCAATTAACTTACGACAAATCTAACATATAAAAGTACGAGATGTAACATTGTTCCCTAGAGTAACTTTTATCTGATGAGCAACGACCCTTCCACTCAGCACTATCTCTAAGGCCAAGGATTCGAACCTTTGCATGCGGGTACCAAAAATCGACGCCTCACCACTTGGTTATAGTCCGTAGGCCTGCCTATTTTGGACGGTAGGAACGGGGAGAGGGAGAAGGGAGAAGAAGTGATCGAACCATAAAAGAAAATACCTATTAAATTGATAACAAAATACCAGCTACATTATCTATTGTCCAAGGAGGAATTGTTCCACTAGTATTGGCAAATTACCGTACTTGCCTTCAGATTTTATCAAGTGATCATGCTAGAGACATAAACAGTCATGAATAATCATGTTATGAGATCTTTTCGAATGAGTTAAGAATTTAATTTTAAAAACAAAATTGAAGAGAGAAAATAATTTTCACCTTTTCTTTATGCTTCTTTGTATTAGTTCTTATCAAAGGATGAAAAGTTGACCATCTATAAAGTAGAATCTGTGGTAAGAGGTTGGCTTTAGAGGGACATGATTTGAAAAGCTACTCTCTTTGTATAATGTTGGACTTTTATTGAGTAGTAAAATTTTATAATAAACAAATTAAATGTGCAATATCTATCCTGCATGCTAAGATTGTCTTAATCTTGTTAATGGTGTTTTCACTTTAATATAATTTGATTGATTTGTTAGAGCTAATAATATTACATGGATTTGACAGAAATAATATAATTAATCATAAAGACAATATTGCAATATGTGATTCTTTCTATACCAGAAAGAAAAATCCAATTAAGAAAATGTGATCTGTTTTATTAGAATTGTTTTGGTTTTTACAAAGTATTTACTTTTTAGAATTGGGAAATGCCAGGATCGGAGTGGTTTGCTTAGTTATTATAACGTTGGAGTATCGGAGACAACTTCGTGAATTTAGATCTATCTTCATCTCTTTTAACACATTCGCCATAATTTTACATCTATGAACCAGTGCATCTGGAGGCAAGACACAACCAAAAAATCTCAACTAGAAGTACTTATTATGAGCGACGTGTTTATAAATCAAAATTGATCAGAGCTATGAATTAATTCTCAAGTTCGAACTTATGACTTTTCAGCTAATAATAAATATATTTATTACTATTTTATTTCTGCATTTAATTTTTATTTCTTGATTCTTGTATTACTCTCCCCCTCCCCCTCCCAAAAAAATAAAAATAAAACACGTTATCTCCTTCTCTCTTCTCATCGTTTTAATCATTCTAACATATAAAGTATTTGCTTTTAATACTTCTTTCTAACAAGTAACAACATAAATAATTGTATTTATTATATTAATTTCAATTGTAGTTGAATAAATTAAGTTCGAAAAACTCTATTTATGGAGTATTCATTATAGTAAACTCCATAATAATTGTGGAGATGGAATTATACAAAAAGAAAGGGAAAAAAAAAAAAGGCATGTGGCAATTCGTTTCATCCCACAACATATAGCTATTTTTTTTGCATTAACCCTCCATACTCTCCATAATTTGACATACAACTCATTATATTCAACAAAGTTAGACATCAAGATTGTTTAAGTCCAATCCCCGGAAACTTTGACTACCACCAAAACCTTGTCCACCACCAAAATCTATATCGCCGATTTGACCCCCGATGCCTCCGCCGCCGCCTCCGCCGATGGAGACTGATCCATCTCTACCAATACTTCCGCCTATTCCGATGCCACCACCGCCGCCAATTGACCCAACTCCAGGAACAGTTATTGAACCACCACCACCAATACCTCCTCCAATGTCTATACCGTCAGGACCAACATGTCCTCCAATGCCGCCTCCGCCGCCATAGCCGCCGGTAACTTGTGGAATATTATCGGGAAAACCTAATCCCACAAGCTTTCGAGCAGAAGTTGTGTATATTAGAGTTCCCAAAATCAACAAAATCATGAAATTTGAAGCCATCTTTGTATGCGTTGCTGTAAATTGAAAGAATAAGCTCTTTTGTGAGCTAAAGAAGATCCTTCGTTCTAAATTGAGTGATCAACTTAGCTGCATACAGTAGTAGGTTTAACAAATTACTTTTATGAACATGCTGCAGTAATGACCATATATGGAGAAATATATGGTACAGTGCTGAGTTTATAACAAAATGAGTTCAATTTATGGATGTATCCAGTATGCAACTGCAGATTAAAAGAGGAAGACGAAACCGAAAATTTTCACCATTAATTGCATGCGTAATAAATACTTAGAGATTTTGCATTAAAAGTTGATGTAACAGATCACTTTATTAAGGATTAATTAATGAACAATGGCATTCTATTTGTAGCGCGTTTCAGATTCGAGTTTCTCTGGTTGTTGTTTGATTATCCTTTTACATGCTTGTAGTTCAAAAAATTGAAAACAAATTACAAGAATCTGATCTGATATAAGAATATATCGCTATGAAATTATAGTGCAACTTACATAATTTGCAAACTTTGTTCCCCTCATGTTGAGAAGTAATAAATATTCTGTGAATATATTTGTTTACCTCGAAATACGAGTAACAACTAAACTTGTATTGTGGTTATAAGGATACATGATCTAATTCAACGCCAATTGATAAATAACTAAACAAATAAAGGAATTGAACGGTTGAATGAATCAAATTAGTGTAATTGCGAGTTATCGACCTCGATCTGGGATATACTCGAGATCAAGCGCTAAGAACAATAAGAACAACCAGAAAAATATGAACAATATGGACAATAAATGCAATAGAGAATTAAGAGCAAGTAAAAGACCAGAGTGTTTGTATTTCTCAGTGAATGTGTATGTAATTGATAATGTGTTACAAATGAACATGGTTCCTCTTTATATAGTAGAGAAATCCTAAATAAGGTATAACTCTAATTTCGGAAATAAAATACATGATTGATATCAATAACCATTAATGGTCTTCCAATTCCGAGATTCTCGCCGAGATTGGTGGCCGATTGCGGATATCTCGTTATTTCGTTACCTCGGTACCGATTTAGCCTGATCTCGATCCCTTAGTCTTCATGTTCTTCGAACTCGAACTTGCTTCGATACTAGCTCACTCTCAAGGCGTACCCTCGAGTCCGTAAAATCGGGTGTTGTCGATTTTAACTGTATACAGTATTAATTAGTACTAGTATTTAGTATTAGTGTTTTAAAAGGCGTGGGCATAAGACGAGACGTTTTACATATTCTTCAGCGAGGCATAAGCCCCGAGGCACGAGGCGTAAGCCGCATGAATATTTTATTTTTAATATTTTATAAAATAATATTATTATAGTAAATATTTTTAAATAGGTAAAGTTGCAATAAAATTGAAGAAAACTATAAATAAGTAGATGTTTCATCCCACAAAAAATTAGTCAAAATAATCGATTATACGCAACTTACAAGCACAAGTAACTTGAGTCGAAAAGAATAAAGTTTTCTACGTGTAGGAACAGTAAGGCTGACTAACCTGCAATTATTTGAATTTTGAACTTGCTGTTACGGAGGAGAATGAGTTTTCTTTGTGTTTGCAAAAAAAAAATGATTGTTCGTTGCTTTTGGAAGATAGTAGCTGACTAGTGGACAAGATAAAGAATCGGGGGAAAACCATAAATTGAGGCTTCTAGCAATAAAAAAGGTCTTGACTTTTAAATTTAATGTTTCGGTTCCTTTTCAAAACTTTAGAGTATTTACAAGCTAACTTTTGAGAATTTAGGTATTATATTAAGGATTTATTCAGCAAAATTTGTTTAAATTTGAAAAAGTCTCTCGGGCTTATTGTCACACCTCCTTTTTCTGGGAAAAGGAAAGAAATGAGTTTTTCCAATTAAACTAACATTATTTGAAAAGGGATTGGTTTATTTATTTTTATAGAGTCGCCACTTGGGATAATTTATTTATGGTGTTTCAAGTCACCGGTTTATTTTAAATCCCAATTCAAGAAAAAATTTGACTCTGTTTAAGTATGCGAAATACAAAAGACCGGGTAAGGAATTTTGTTAACTTGGAAGAAGGTGTAAGGCGCTCCCATATTCCGTGGATATAGCACGGTCGCTTTACAATTACACTTGGCTTAATTAACTGATCATTACATGTTTTAAAACCTATGTGCATTTTACCTTTTTATCGCTTATGATTTTATATTTTTTAATAATTATGGAGTTTATTTGGAACAAGTCACGATGTCGTGCACTTGTTATTTTATACACATCGCAAATCATGTCGTGGTTTAAGAGGCGTGGGCATAAGGCGAGGCGTTTTACATATGCCTCAGCGAGGCGTAAGCCCCATGGGTATCTAATTTTTAATATTTTATAAAATAGTATATTTACAGTAAATATTTATAAACAAGTAAAATTGCATAAAAAATGAAGAAAATTATAAATATGTGCATATATATATATATATATATATATATATATATGTGTGTGTTGCATCCCCACAAAAAAATTAGTCAAAACAATCTATTATACGCTACTTAAGCACAAGTAACTTGAGTCGAAAAGAATAAAATTTTCTACATGGAGAAACAGAAAGAATGACTAACCTGCAATTTGAACTTTGAACTTGCTGCTATGAAGGAGAATGGAGTTTTCTTTGTATTTGTAAAAAAGAAATTGAATATTCGTTGCTTGTGGGAGATATTAGCAGACTAGCGGACAAGATAAAGAATTGGAAAAGATCATGAATTAGGGCTTAAATCAATAAAAAGATCTTGACTTTTAAATTTAATATATTTCAATTCCTTTTTAAAATTTTGACCAAGCTGAATTTTGAGAATTTGGGTATTAAATGAAGGACTTATTCAAAAAAAATTGTTTTAATTTGAAAAAGTCTCTAGGGCTTATGCCTCACTAAAAAAACGCGTCTCAAACGCCCGGGCGTACACCTCTTGAGACTTTCGCCCCACACCTTCGCCTCAGAGCATTTTTGCTACACCTCACCCCAGAGCTCTCCCCACAAACGCTTTTTAAAACACTGTCCGTAATTTACAAAATATTTATTATTAATTTATTTGAAGTTGTAGCGTCAAGTCACGCGAACGTCCACTTTTAAGATTACGTCTCACAATTACACCACGGAAATTGTACCTATAACTGTGACGACGATTTATTAAAACACCCCTAAAGCAAATACAAATGTTCATGATTATTTCTTTCTAAGGTTGAGATTATTGTAAGGCCCAAGAGTTATAGAATGAATTTGTGGAGAAGGATGTATGATTGTGATGTTATTGTGGAGTTTAGTATCAATCCAGCTGATGTCTAATTCTTTTTTTTTTTAAATGTCATGGCCCATTTCTGGTTCACTTACATAAACTCCAACACATGGCCCATTAATATGACAAAATCTACTTTCTAAATTCCAAATAGCAAATGTAGATGAAATTCTATTCAAATAATTTGTTGTCAAATAAACATAGAAATGGAAAGTTCAACATGACAATGTTTATAAATAAAACAACATAAAAATTATCACGACCCAATTCCATTGTAGGCCGTTATGCCGTCCAACACCGTTGTTAGGCAAGCCAATACTAATTAAATGTAACGACCCGGCCGATCGTTTCGTGAGATTAGCCCCGTTTTCTTTGTTTCAGCTTTGTCATGTGTCATTTAACCTATTTATGTTATGTTGGTTAGGGTTCGGAATGGTCATGGTGAGAATTGAGACACTTAGTCTCTTAAATGAGCTTAATAGTTGAAAAAGTCAATCGGGAGTTGACTGATAGGTAAACGACCTCGGAATATGGATTTTTAGCTCGGATAGCTTCGTTAAGTGATTTGGGACTTAGGAGTGTATTCAGAATGTGGATTTGAGGTCCGGAGTAGAATTAGGTTTGAGTTGGCGAAATTGAGTATTTGGCGATTTTTGGTCGGCAATGAAAAATTAGCTATCATGGTCGTATTGGAATTCCGGAAGTTGGAACAGGTTCATAGGGTCATTTTGGATGTGTGTGCAAATTTTCAGGTCAATCGGACGTGTTTGGGATGATTTCGGCATCTTTGGCGAAATTTAGAAATTTCTAAGTTCATAAGCTTGAATCCGAAGTAATTTTGGTGTTTTGGCGTTGTTTTGGGTGTTTCGAAGGCTCGACTAAGTTTGAATAAGGTTATGGGACGTGTTGGTATGTTTTGTTGAGGTCCCGGGGGCCTCGGGTGAGTTTCGGGTGGTTAACAGATCAATTGTTGGATCCTAAACTTAGCTGTTTTTCTGGTGTTTGTGCTGCAAAAAATTTACTCTGGGGGTGGCTCGCGTTCGCGTATAGTGATTAGGAGTTGGGGGAAATTTGTGCTATGTGTTCGCGTTTGGGGGTGATGCGAACGCGGAGGGTTGGCAGAGTGATTCTATGTGTTCGCACCAAGGAAACGCGTTCGCAATGGGAAGCTACAGCTGGGGTCCCCAGGCCCAGTTGGCCTATACGTTCACATGGAAGCGAACGCGTTCGCGAGGGTGTGGGAGTGTAAAGCTTTGCATTCGTGAAGCAGTGACCGCGTTCGCGAAGGGGTTTTTTGGTGGGCAGGTATGGTTAGCCTACGCGAACACATGTGTTTGGCCGCGTTCGTGTAGAAGGATCTGGACTGAGTATTTAAACAGCGGCCTTCGCGATTTTCAGCTCACTTTTCACCATTTTTGGATGGAATTGAAGCTTTTGAGAGATATTAAAGAGAGAATCAAAGGGGAAACACTTAGAGGTAAGATTTTTGACTTCATAAATCGATTCTATGTTAATTTCTAAGCAAATAAACTTGGAACTAGTGGGATCTAAACCCAAACTTCGGGGGGTTAGGGCATGGGAAATTGGAGACTTTAATTGAGGAATTGAAGGGGCAATTCTGGTCCGATTTTGATGTTCTTGGTATGTATAGACTCGTGGGAGGATAAGAATTCCGGTTTTGTGATTTTTATCGAATTTCGAAACGTGGGCCCAGGGTCGAGTTTGGCCAATTTCGGGATTTGTGCCTAATTGTGATAATTTTTGAATGGGTTTCATCTCCTTAGCATAGTTTGATGTTATTAATTTGATTTTGGCAAGATTTGGAGCAATCAGAGGTCGATTCGAAGGGAAGAGCACCGCAGAGTAATTTTCGGGCCGATTTGAGGTAAGTTACGATTGTAAATCTAGACCTGAGGGTATGAAACCCCGATATTTCGTATTGTTTTGATAAATGAGGTGACACACATGCTAGGTGACGAGCGTGTGGGCGTGCACCGATAGGATTGTGACTTGGTCCGTCCCGTAACGGCTATTAAGCCGCGTGTTTGATTTGAAATCACATGATATCCTGTATTTTAGAGACTTATACTTTATTATAGGTTGTCTGCCATGTTTGGGGCCTTGTGTTGACCTGTTTAGACCCTCATGGGTATTCTTACTACCGTCTTCACACTATTTCAATAGAAAATATGAACTCAGTCATGCTTTATACCTGTTCACTGTTTATTTCTGTTTACCACCCTGTTTTAGAATATTGAAAGATAATTTGGGTTGAGTCCCTATGATTTGTGGTGAGTTGGGTTGAGTCCACGTGAGTTGTGATGAGCTGCCCGAGTGGCTTGTGAGGATGACTAAGTGAGGTCGAGAGCCAGACTTGTGAGGATAGATAGGGATCGGGATGAACGCCGCAACACTATATACATACACACACACACACACACACACACACACACACACA